>JAMXBD010004164.1:0-80803 GCA_024138025.1 Combretum micranthum
ACGACCAGCGATTGATGGATATTGCCTTCCTATCTAAGAGAGTGATAAATTCTTTGATCATTATTATCCTCTCTTTATTTGATATCGCACCTAATAGCTGTATTATTTGCAATTTATATTAAAAATTGCATTTAACAGCATCAAAGTGCAACATTCCACATATAGGATATATAAAGGTCTCAAGTCTAGGGATTATTTACACTCGTTAATAAAGAGGAGGGATCACTGACATTAAACATGTGGTATCCTCTATTGCAAGTCATACCTTGTATACCTATTAACCTCTGAGCACCCACTTGTATGACTTGGATATCTTTTCGTTAGTCCAGTGAGAATAACCTTTAGCCATATAATGTGTTGGTCTAAATATTTATGTCCGCTCTAGCTATTTATCTTACCAAAGACAAATTTTATATAATATCATATCTTGGGATTCCCACTTACAATATATCTGAAAACTATTCTAGATATTTTCTAATTATCTATGGAACTTTATTGTAAAATATATACGAGCAGAAAATTATACAGTTACAATAAATAATTACATTTTATTAATAATATTCATAAATACATTAAAAGGTGTCTTGGTATATTGTGCACAATTACAACAATAGGCACGCCACACACTAAGTCGTGCTCATGCTTAATGATCTAAGCGCAAGCTTATATTATGTGCCCGGTTTGGGTACAAAGCCTTTTTTACCGTCTTAACACATAAAAATCAACAATATAGACTTACAAAATTAAGCACAATAATATTTAGGATTAAAACAATTTTTTACCCATTAAAGAGATATTAGTTGCAATACTATTATCTAATGTTTACAAAATATTCTTCCCAAGCAAAAACATCTTACCAACTTTGGTAAAATAAAGAATTCATCCATAACCAATGCAATAAGAGAAGAACATTTAATTTAGATCCCATTCAAAGTATATTGCCCAATATATTCAATTGGTAATGTTACTAATTCCAATTTGATTCTATCAAATTCTACTAATCTTTTGTTCAAAACCAACACATACATCAAACACATAATATGTATTATGAAAAATCCAAATAGTAACCATCACAAATATGACTTTTTATACCACAGAAAAAGTGTTAAATGCTCTAGCTTGACTTTGCGTATGCATTTCTCCTTTACTACATTTGAGGATGATGTTTAGAAATTCTTTAGTGTTCTTTAGGTTATGACTCTTATGAATGCTTTATGTAGTATTTAGAATGCACATAAAAAGGAATCTAAGAATGCAAAAAAGGATCAAGTCTAACAAATATTTAGAGAAAACAAGAATCATCGTGACATTATCTAGCTATAAGGTTAATACTATTGTTAGTGAGCAAAAAACAATTTTGAGCATTTGAGATAATTTTATATTAATCACTGTAAGGACTTGACCTACTTAATCCCATTGATTAGGCATGCCAAATCCCCTGCCCACACATAATACTTAAGTACTATACGTAAGGACATCCGAAAAAGGGGATGTTATGTGGATTTTCTGTTTAACCGGTTTAAAATACAAAACTTTAACAAAAACTACTCATCATTAAGTAGATACTTTGATATAACGATATATAGATACCAATAACTTGGTATCTTAAAGTTTACAAAGCCATATATCACATATAATATATGAAAACTAAAATACTTTATATTATAAACTTAGGCTTATAAGTAAGCCTTGTCTATACTATTGCATTTTTAAAAACAAAGGTCTCTTTTGAAAAGAAAACAACAAGGTCAGCCCAGGAGTCTTAATCATCATACTCATCCAAAAAGTCCTCAAGGTCTGTCCTATAGCTCAAGGAATCATAAAACTCATCTTCTTCAATACCTGAAAGAGATAAAAGTGAGCCAGAGACCCATTACATAATAACAAAAACAAATACGATATGACATACATTCCTGAATTAATGCAAAGCAACGATCATTATTTATTTCTCTTCATTTAAGTCAACAAAACCACACTGGAGTATTCAAGGTTCGATTTCAATCCTAGAAAGTGATCTACCATCCCTAACCCACCACCACAGTAGTAGGGGAGCGGGTCGGTAACACCTCCTTTAAAGGTAGAAATCTGGGGGTCTTGAGTAACCGTAGCTACTCAAGGAGTTGATATAAGCAGCCCAAATACTTATATCTATGAAATGATCTCATATAGAAAGAGTAATTTCATCTAGGGTTTACATCCATTGCTCAAGTTTACTTAACTTAATCCATAATATTACTTAGTTTAATCGTCCTCATAAAACGTGAACTAAATCATATTATTTCCTTTTAAGAATAAGTAAATATTACACCGATACTATGGCCCCTATCATTACTCGCCGGCCACTATAGAAAGTCATTGCATCATGAGTAAAGTAGCCTAAGCGTCTAAACTATTATGTTAATCTCTTTAATGGGTGCACCACTGGGCTAGATTCAACGGTGAAAGCACAACCAATATGAACACTTTTACTTTCTCTTCAATTAGAATTGGATTAGAACTGTATAACCTAACAATCAACAATTGCATTACCGAATATTGATAAATAGATTTATCAGGCAAAAGACTGGTATTCAAACTTAATTGAGTACGAGAATTTGTTAAAGGAATCATTTCATATAAAATATTGTAAAGTCACAATAATATTAATCATTAAATACTCATTAAATTTAGACAAAACTCAAATCATCACACAACACTTTATCCATACCAATACAAATATTCATATCATATTTCATTAATCATTCATATTATTATTAATTATTATTTATTTATTTGTTTTTATTTATTTCTATGAACAGTACCAAGGGTCGTTAACGCCCATTATAGAGGCCGTGATATAATCACGAGCACAATCACAGCCTTGATGTATGCCATGATGACAATTACACTCGTATTTAGCTTTATAAAAGAATTTCTAAAAACCACCTAAAGAGATCACAAGCTCTGTTACAGTTGTGATATAGGTCGTGCCTATTAAGAAAAAGAAGTCAGAAGGAATCACAGGATTAGAAATGGTCGTATTCAAGTTTTTAAAAATTATTCCAAGAGAGTAACAACCCTCGTAATGGTCGTAACCTAGGCCATATCAAGCTTTTTAGAACATCAGAGGAGATCATGGGTCGAATCATGACCGTGATTAACAAGGAAAAATTGCATCCGAGGAGATAATGACGTTGATTACTCACGTTATAAACAGGGTAAATGCCTTATAGTACTTCTTTTGAGTTTTTTGAAATCCTCTATCTTTTAACTCTTTAGTTAATCTTAGTAATTGCAAAAACAGCCAACTAATCTACAAACATATTATTAAGCATTATCAAGTCCATTCCCTTACATGAGTCTATTCCACACACACACACACACACACACACACACACACCACACACACACCACGCACAAAAACTTAACCTAAAAACATACTCTCATCTTTTAGGCCTATTAAACTCTTTTATTATTCTAATTATTCAAGTTCTACTTATTTATTACTAACAACATCTATATACATGTCATATCATCACAAATTTTACATTTCATTTCATCAAACACCAAGAGTACATATACCTATTGGTACACCTAGTTCAACATACATAATAACATGCTCTTAATTTACATGAAACATCAAAGTTCTACTCCTATCTAACATTAACACCAATCAAAATCATGAATAAACAAGACAAGCAAGTGATGTGATCCAGATAGCATCATTAATTGAGCCCATCAAGTTCAAGACAATAATCCAGTTAAAGGAAAAGAAGGCTTGTTGACGGGAGTTATGATCATTAAATCACAAGTCAAAGGTTGGGATGCAAGAGATTAAAGGATTTTTAGGGGATTTTTTTGATAGTTTAAATGTTTCAAGTTAAAATAGTATATTTCAAATATTGTAACTGTTTTAGGTTTTTTTCAGTTACGTTATCGGTTACGTAACTGCCTAATTATGTTTTTTCTTCAGTTACGTTATCAGCTGCCACAATTATGATTTTTCAGTTACGTAACTGCCTTGTAATAGCCTATATATTAAGGCTAGTATGAAATATAGAAATCAGACTTTGACAATATTGAATTGAAATTAATCTTCTTTGATGGAAAACTCTCTCTTGGTTCTTTGCAAAGAACTCTCTTGATTTTCTTCAATCTAAACGGTTGAGGGAATTCTTCTTTGATAACTTAGGTTTCAATTGACAGGTTCGATTGGGGTCTAGTTCCGGTGAATGATTGCTTGTTCAAGACGGTCCTTTGGGGATTTGATTCCCTTACGGTATAGGGTTCTAGGTTTAATATACCTAGGGTTCTATTTTTGCATCATTTGGTATCAGAGCTTCGGCTTCTTGAATCAAGTAAATCCATATCCCAGTTCGATTAGAGGTAACACTTTAATCGTTCATATCCCTCGGTTATGTCTTTTGATTTGTTAGATTTATCTTATTAGGATTAGATTAAAAAAAAAAAAACAAAGATTTGATTTTGATTGGTCTGTTGTTAGGGTTCTTTTATGAAAAGTTGTGATCTTTAGATCTAGGGTATAAAAAAAAAAAAAGCTTTGATTTTTAGGATTCGATTTGGATTTGGAGAAAAAAAAAAAAGAAAAGAAAGAAAAGAACCATTTTATTTTGTTTCATTTTTCAAAAAGAGAGGAGAGAGAGAGAGAGAGAGGAGAGAGAGAGAAAGGGAGAAATTCAAAATTTTATTAAAAAAAAGAAGAGAGAAATTAGTGATAAAAAAAAAAAGAAGCCATAATGAGAGTGAATGCAAATCTGTTGAGGATTGATGAATTCTCATTTGATTCTGAATTTTATACTCGATGCCATGTGAATGATGTGAGTGGCGTGGTATGCAGTTTGAGGATTGATAGTGGGTGTTGTAAAATTTTATTAGTACTTTGTTAGGGAGAAATTGAGTCCACAAACTTTGGATCTTCAAACACCATATAAATTACAGTTGACAAAAGAGTATGAAGAAATTCAGGTGACTAAGCAGGTTCTATTGTCTTTTTCCATTGGAAAGTATAAGATGAAGTATTGTGTGATGTGGTACCAATGGAAACATGTCATATTCTTTTAGGGCAGCCATGGCATTTGGATAGGAAGGCCAAGTTTGATGAAATCAGGAATCGCTATACTCTTGTTCTAAACCAAAGACGTGTGAACTTAACATTTCTCAATTCCTTGCAAGTGTATGAGGATTTGATGAAACTTAGGCAATCTTTTGAAAACATAGGGAGAGTGAAAAATTAAGAGAAAATGAGAGAACAAAACGAAGAGAAAAAGAAAAGATTGCTTTGAAAAGATTGAGAGTGAAGAAAGGAGTGAGACTTTGAAAAAAAATGATAACAACACACTAGTGAGCACTGAGAAGAGCAAAAAGCAAATAAATCTGATTGATGAACATGCAAAAAGTGAAAGAGATAAAAAAAGAGAGATTAAGAGTGAAAATTGTTTTTCAATTAATGACCTTAATTGTTCTTTTCCCAGTAAAATTGCTTCACAACTGCAGGAAACCAAAGATGGGTTTTTATCTGAAACTTCCAAATGGAATTAAACATCAATCTAAATTCCACCATGCCATTTAGAAGAGTCCAAGAATGAAGATTCGAGGTCGAATCTTTTTGAAGAAGGAGGGAATGATGTGATCCAGATAGCATCATCAATTGAGCCCATCAAGTTCAAGATCAATAATCCAGTTAAAGGAAAAGAAGGCTTGTCGACGGGAGTTATGATCATTAAATCACAAGTCAAAGTTTGGGATACAAGAGATTAAAGGATTTTTAGGGATATTTTTTGATAGTTTAAATGTTTCAAGTTAAATAGATATATATTTCAAATATTGTAACTGTTTTAGGTTTTTTTCAGTTACGTTATCGGTTACGTAACTGCCTAATTATGTTTTTTCTTCAGTTACGTTATCAGTTACATAACTGTCACAATTATGATTTTTCAGTTACGTAACTGCCTTGTAATAGCCTATATATTAAGGCTAGTATGAAATATAGAAATCAGACTTTGATAATATCGAATTGAAATTAATCTTCTTTGAGGGAAAACTCTCTCTTGGTTCTTTGCAAAAGAACTCTCTTTGATTTTCTTCAATCTAAACGGTTGAGGGAATTCTTCTTTGATAACTTAGGTTTCAATTGACAGGTTCGATTGGGGTCTAGTTCCGGTGAATGATTGCTTGTTCAAGGACGGTCCTTGGGGATTTGATTCCCTTACGGTTATAGGGTTCTAGGTTTAATATACCTAGGGTTCTATTTTTCGCATCAGCAAGAGATCAACTTTACTCACTTTTATGACTATTTGAACAAACTAAACTTCTCTTGCTATTTCTTTTACTTGATTACTTGTTCGCACTTATTCCGTGTCTTGATTCTTGACTTGGAATCTTATAGAAGTGAAGTTTAAAAAGAATTTGGAATTTGTTATTTGTTATTTGTTATGTTTAGAAGGATGGAGGAGTCGGGAGAGAGAGAGACAATAGTTTTGGTCTTTTTGGATTGATATTTATTTTCACTTTTTGACTTTTGGGCATTTTAGAACCTTATAAAAGATCCATGAAAGTGGGCTTTGGGTTGTGGGTGTGTGTGGGCTTGGTTTTGTTAATTTAATTGGTCTTGGGCTTAAATTAGAGGCTCGAAAATTTGCTATATCATGTATCTAACACATGTATATCTTAATTAGTGCAATTCAACATACACACATAGCACTCCAATTTCATTAACACACATATACTTTAATTACAAGAATTTCTCATACTAAGTATTTATCATGCAGTTAAATTAAATTATACTAACTTAACTATATCAATTTAAATTACCAATCATCAATTAAACATATATAGGGAATTTAATTTAGCATATTAAAATTTTGGCTATTTCAATCACTTACTTCTCTAAATAGAATTATACTTTCATTATACCTTATCTAGCTATAACTCTAACAATAATTTTAATGTGAGTAGAAAACAATCTTGAGCATATGTCTCACTTCTCTAAAAAGAGATATACTTTTGTTTTAACTTATCCTCTCCATTGTTTTTTATTAGTATTAATTTTTGGAATCAAATATGATAAGATAGATCTTTTTTTTTTTTTAATTCCATATGATAAGTTTAAAGGAGTGTAAGTAGGTTAAAAGAACTTGGTCGGTCCACTAACCAACCCATTTAATCTGCATGTAATATTTATGAGTTAAACTATCCAATTTATATTAGTCGGATAAGAAGCACATAATAAAAAATTAAATTTTATTGGGTCTTATATATATATATATATTATATCTCAACAATTAACTATATTTTTATTTTAAAGACATATGTATAACAAGAGTTTTTTAAAAAGAATTTATTAGATATTATATCACTTTTAAACTAATAAATATATACTTAAAAGAATATTATAATGCATCTACATAAATCCATTCTTCTTCATTAACTTTAACAAATAAGCTTAATCTCAACATTTTTTTTTTTCCGATGGAACTAATAACTTCAATAAAAGACGAGAGTCCTCACAACCAACAGAAACACAAATTAACTAGGATCGAAAAGACAAGCATCAATTTCGAAGGAAAAGTAGTCAGACATATCCCAACAGTTTTAAGCAAGTCTTGCACTGCTGGAGATAAGCTTGAAAGGCCATCACTAAAATGGTAGAGTCAAAACTAATATTTGTTGGAATGAAGCTTCGCTTCTTTGCTAAAATGTGCACGAGGGAATTATCTTCTCTAGCCATCCAGCACAATCAGACACATGCGGTCTCGTGGATCAGTTGCTTGCAAAGAATTATCACATTAGGCAAGAAGTTAGATGGATCATTCATTGAAGAAATCCAATGGATTGCATTCATAGAATTAGATTCTACTTATATATATATATTAGAAGCAGCAAACGATTGGGTGAGTTTTAGACCCCATAACATTGCCTATATTTCAGCTTCTAGAGGGGATCCAACATGCAGAAGTTTAATATACCCACCTTCACAAAAAACCATCGGAATCGTGTAAATAGCCTCCAATACTCGACCATCAGGTTTCATCCTAAAAGCTCGCATCCACATTTAACTTCTAAAAATGATCACTATTCACTTGCCATTATGTTACATAAGATTTGGGAGTATGTAGATGTCTTGAGAAAATTAGATTAGCCCAGAACTCATTGGCATTAGATCTATCTAAGTACTTCCAATTCATCCTGAGTTGCCCATTTCTAAAAACAACATCATTGTGGGCATGCCAGATAAACCAAAGAGCAAAACAGAAGGTCGTAGACCAAGGAGGTTTGATTTCATGTTTAAATCTCTTGGGAGTCTTGGTATTGTGCTCTATCCATTCCTACAAGGATAATCTAAAAGAGTCTTGAAAAGCATAATCATAGTTCAGATTAAGCCACTTGGCTTTTGTCCAGTTGCATTTCATAAACAATTGTTCTATGTCTTCAAGTTCACTATTACATAGGAGGCGCAAGTTTAGAATATTCATGCCACGTGAGAGAAGATTCCGTCTTGTTAGCAAACAATTTCTCTAACAAATCCAAATATAGAATCTGATTTTTAGGTAAGTATACAACTTCCAAATCCATTCACAATTTTTGTCATGCTTATTACGTTCATCTTCCTCCGATAGAGAGTAGTACATATTTTGTAGTTACTTCTCCACTAACATTTCTTTCCAGCCCATTCATCATTTACATCGCCTTGTATTAATATGTGTGATCCCAGTTTCACACGTATACAATCATCAATAGATATCCAATAACTTCTTCATCCCTATAGTCCACATCTATCCATGCCATGGAAACAGTGGCTTTCACCATGTCCTTACTTAAGAGGCCATAAAGAAAATTAATAGGACATCCATCTCTCACCCAATTACTGTCCAGAAAAGACAAGACTGGTCATTTCTTAATGCACAATGACTCTTCTCATCCACCCATTGGACTGATTCAACTACTTTCTTCATGGTGATGGAACTATTACTTCGTCCATTCTTCTCATAAAGTTTCAGTTTTTCTTCTAGCAATACCTGCATAAAGAAGATGTTTCATTTTGAGTTTCCAAGCCAATTTAGCCAGGCACTGAGTTCCTCTTACGTAGATCCCATATTTTTGTCCCATTCCTTCACTTCAGTTTGATAACCTCACTCCAACGTATTTCATGTATTTGTTTTCTTTTCCCTCCTCCCCAGAATAAGCCACGTATGATTTTCTCGTCTTTGGTTAAAATAGTTTGGGGGATATAGGCTGCTTGCATGTAATAGCCTAGAATACCTTCTAAGGATGACACGATCAAAGTATATCGTCCTACCATAGATAGAAATCTTGTTTTCCACCCTGCTAATTTCCTTCTCAATTTTTCCAAGATGTTATTCGTTGCTTTTTACTCAGGTTTCCCATTTTTGTGAAGTGGAAACCAAGATAAGGGTCCGTGTTTTTTGTTACACTTATCCCTATCTTTTGCTTGATGTTTTGTTTTATATCATCAGCTATGTCATTTGAGAAGAGAATTCTTGATTTCTTATTGTTAAGTTTTTGGTCAAACAAATAGCAAAACAATTCCATTATCTCATTCATGATATTTGCATTCTCAACCGATGCTTCTCCTAAGAGGATCAGGTCATCCACAAAGAAGATATGCGAGTACTCCTTATCTATTCCTCTAAATTTGATAGGCTTCCACCAACCCAATTCACTGGCTGCTTCTATCCACCTACTCAACATTTCCATGGTTAAAATGAAGAGGTATGGGGATATTGGACATCCTTGTCCTACACCACACATACTAATGAAAGCTGGGGACAATCCACCGTTGATTAGAACTGACAAGGAGGATATTGCCATGCTGGATCCAATGAATTTAATCTAAGAAGCAGGAAAATTTAAAGTAATAAGAGCATTGCGGACAGAATCCCATTTAATATGATGTAACCTTCTCTAAATCAAGCTTCATCACCATCCATCCCATGTTTCCGTTCTTTTTTGCACTTGCATTAGAATGACATTATCGAATGTTGATCTTTTAAGGACAAAACTGGCTTGTGAAGGGCTAGTGATATCATCTAGGAAGGGTTTTATACGATTTACTAGAATCTTCATAACTAGTTTATATATGGCAGTGCACAAGCTAATGGGATAGAAGTCTTTCAAGTGTTTAGCACCATTTTTCTTAGGAATAAGGACAATGTGTTTTTTTAAATTTCTCCTCTATTTCCCATTCAAAAAGCACCTTTGTATAGTTTTTACTATTGATTTACCCATGTTGTTTCAAAAATGTTTGTAGAACTTAGCGTTTAGTCCATTTATTCCGGGAGGTTTATTGGAGCCAATGCATTTACGTGCACTCCAGATCTTACTTGTGTCAGGAAGGCAAGATAGATTACCAATGAGTGTTGAGGGGATCTTTAGTCCACCCATATCTTTAAAAGGATTATGGTAATTATAAGAAATCTTCTTCGAGGAGAAAAGTTTGGAGAAGTGTGAGATCACTAACTTCTCAATATCTTATTTTCCCATGGTGGTATACCTAGTTTCATCTTTTAACGTGAGGATTCTAGCTTTATTTCTTCTTACCATGGTGGAAGTGAAGAAAAATTTCGTATTGCTATCACCTTTCATATTCCATTGTGCTCTAGCTTTCTATGCCCATAACATCTCCTCATCTTTCAGAAATCTTTTCAACTCATTCTCAATAAAATAGAGGTTATTGAGGTTATCTTGTGAAGGATTGATTCAAGTGGAGTACTCCAGTCCAGTAATACGATCTAAAATCCTTTTTTTCTATTGGTTGACACGACCAAACACTATACGATCCCATTTTCTTAATTCAACAGTAAAGGATGGAAGTTGGGTCACAATGTCAAAAGGTAGATTTTGGAAAAAGGTTTGGGCCTACTTTTGTGGTTTTCCACGAGGGGATAGGTATTTAGAAAAATTGGTTTTATGGTTTGAGTGTACAATGTCTAGGTGCATGAATTTAGTTCCAAGGAAAAAAACAAGCTAACTTTGGTTAAACCCAGCCCTATCTAAGCGACATTTGACCAAACTTGAAAGAAATTTGTCTATTCGACCATGTAAAAGGCTTCCAATAAAACCAAGATACAACATTCCATAATCATTTATACACTCTTGATAGCAACTGGCTTTGTATTGATTAATTTGAGAGCCACCCCATTTCTCATCGCTTGACAACACCTCATTGAAATCGTCAATGATCATCCAAGTGCCAAAGAATAAGTTAGCATACGTATGTAGATTATCCCATAGGGATAGTCTATCATGAAAAGAAGTACTTGCATAAATTGCAGAAATAAGCAGGGGAACATGAGAGAAGATAATATAGACAAAGAGATGAATTTCATGTTTGGATATGAATAGGATAGTGATAGCAGTGTCTTCTTCGTTCCATAGGATAATAATACTGCTACTTAACCCTGGACTCCGCACATTCCATTCTATTGAAGCCTAGAATAGCTTAGAGACCCATAGCTGCTTGTCTTCCCATACTGGTTTCTAGAAGTATAAGTAGATGTGGACTATGAACTTGCATCATGTCTTCAAGAGCACGTCTACGTATTTACCTCTTTCAAATTGGGATGTGAAGGTGTCAAACCTTAAGACCATCCACAGAAATCCACCAATTTTCATTAGAGCTTCACGACAGTAATATTGATAGGTACCTCATTTATTCAAGCCACATAGCAATAGAATCAATGAGATTCAAATAAAGAGTAAAGTTTGGGATCCAACATCTAATAGCTAGAAAATGTCCATTGATGAACCAAGGTCCTTCTTTTATGATGGATTGTATGTCGTCTTCATATAAAGAAACAAAATAATATCCCTTTCCAACACTAATCATATTGAAGGCCAAACATTTTTTCAAATTTAATTTAATCTAGCCAAAAGAATTTTATATCCTGGATTTGGACCTATAATCTTGATAATTAGGGTTAATTTCCATTTATCTCAAATTTTTTTTTCTCCTCTTTATCAAAGCATATCATTTTGACGTTCGTCACATGGGTGATATCAACGGCGACGTCTCTCGAGTCCTCCATATTATCCAAAAAAGGATAGGAATCTTGGAAAAATGCAAAGGCATAAGCCCTTGGGCCATGAGATGTCACTTTATCCTTATATGACATTTTTATACTCAGTTTCCATTGCTATGGTCTCTAGATTCAAATGAGATTTTGTTAGTAAAGAATTCCTCCAAATCTATGCTTAGAATACTCTTTTTCCTTCGCTTGAAAAGATCATTAACACTATTCTTGGAATGATTACGATTTGGAGATGCACTAGGGTTCATGGTCTCTCTATAATTCAATTACTACAATTATTAAGTTGAAGTGAGTGATGTAATGTGTATTCCCAGTGTTCAAACTTTAGATGGTTTCTAATATGATATTACTAGCTTAATCTCAACAATAAGGACTTGTTCATTCACTGAAGGAAATAAGCATAATTGAATTTCAATTCATTAAGAAAGTAATAGAGATGTCATACCTATTACAATTTCACATAGTAAAAAAAAATTGAAATAAATAATTAAAATATCTATAATGCCACTTATCTTTATTGTGAAAATAATAATTGTGTGGTGATATTTTTAGATAAAAGTATTTTTGATAAAAATTAAAAATAAACCATTGAATAGAAATTTATGTGCGTGCGATCATGTCATGATTGTTATTCGTTATTTTGCATAATAGTAATTTACTATGAATTGTTATTTCTTTCAAGTAAATACAATAACTTTACGCAAAATGAGAAGGAAATGAGTAGTTATTCTTTTAAAGTAAAATGTTGTAAAAGTTCTATGAACAATGTTATATTAATAATCATTTTTCTCACACATTTTTTTTTTCTTTTAATGGGTTAGTGGCTACCTACTCATCATGGGCTATCTATTTTGAAGCATGAGTGAAACGTGCCGAATATAATATGCCTTTTTAAATGGGTTGGGAAAAAAATTGACCATAATCTATTAGTGGCTATCTGCTCATCATGGGCTTAATCGTTTTTCAAATGGTTTAAATGGGCTGGCCAAGCAAGTCCCAAATTATTTATTTACACAGCTCTGATTATATGTGCTTATATATAAAATAATTAAAGTGCCTTGGTTGAGAATAAATACTGTTGGACAAAAGTCAAGTCTTGATAAAATAACACAATCTCCATAGTCTTCTCCATCTTATTTTATTCCTTATGGGACAAAAGTAGATCAAGTGTTGTACTTTCAATTTTACAATCAGTACCTCATTTTTATATTTTGTAAACTGGTGCCTATACTTTAAAGTATGTGCGATGGTGTCTCTCTTAAATAATATTTAGTAAAAATTCATTTTGATGACATGATAATGATAGAAAATAAGATAAAAATTGCTAAAATCTGAAGATGCGTTGAAAAGTTATAAAAAATTAAAAGTAGAAACACTGCAATTGTCTTGTCGTCAAAATAAACGTCCCTCATATATTATTATACAAAAACACTAAATCACACTAACTCTGAAAGTATGAGTACTAATTTATCAAAATCTAAAGATGAAACACTAAATTACTAAAAATTGAAAGTACATGTATTCGCTCTACCATTATCCTTATTCCTTATATTCTATATACCTTATAAACAGTTTATACGGATTCATGATTATTCAATTTAAACCCTAGGGAAGCCCCAAGAATATCAAGGAACTTCTCGTGAGCTGTTAATTGAGGGTAGTGCCCATTTCCTTCTATAATCTCTACGGTTGATCTTCCCTGAATCTTCATATCCATGTAATAAGCAACTGAGCTCGGTACTGCAAGATCTTTAGCTGCTTGGACGATAGTGCATGGGATTGTCACTTTTTCAAGAACATCTCTATAGTCACTATAAAAAGCGGTTTTGGCTACGGAAAGTGCATGTTCAGGTTTCATCATCATCAAGCATTGAACAATCTTGTCAACAGAATCGGTATCCGCAGCACCCACCGCGATCGGAGCAAAAGTTGTTGCCCAGTTTTGGTAATTGGATTCAATGTTTGAGACAACCTGTGCCATTTCTGAACCGTCGAATCCGCCTTCGTAGTCGGTCGTGTTTATGCACCTGTTCAAAAAGTAAATTCAAACGTGAATTCGATTTCATGTAGGGAGATTTTGTATTCAGTGTGAAAACATGAAATTGGACCACGATTTCTGTGACTGTAGTTAGGGTTATACAGAATATTCAGTGTCAACTGAATCAAACTATAATTCCTTTTTTTCCCCGAAAAAGATAAAGTTACTTTCATTACTAAACAATAAAAACGAAGGGAGACTGTAGGGTGCATGGGTATGAATTCATAGCATTTATAACTCATCCAGCATATTATAAATTCTGCGATATGCAAAATTTATTTCTATGAAAACATTGAAATAATTTTACACTAAAACTAAGAGTAACCCCATCTATAATATAACAAGTAAAGAGCATAAAATAAAATAATTATCAAATTCCTTTTACTAACATTTCTTTAACACATGTTTCATAGCATTTCTGATGAATCCAATATCATTTGTGCTACTCTGATTTGAAAATCATAGGAGATTTTGGTTTTAAATTGTAAAAGAATAAGGGGAAAATAAAAAAAAAAACTAAAAAAAGGAGATAAATAATGGTGATATGAGATAATAGGATGAAGAAAAAAGGTGTTTTAGGTAGGATGACACTTTATTAATGATTTTTCATAATAAGTGAACTTGGGCTGATTTCTTTCTAAAACATGTATAGTAGAAAAAATATATTACTACCTATTTCTTATTTATTATTATTCTACAATTTTTGTTTAGTCTCTGGAACCTACATCCTTACCCTCGTATATTAGAGTACAAAGTGTAAGCTGCAAGCTAGGTACATTATATATATTAATGTTGTTAGAACCGGACCGGGGTTTGACCCGGACAAGCTGGGAGTCAGGGGTCGAACCAGGTTCAACAGGGAATCGAACCGGGGTCACGAAAAACTAAAAATATAAGGAATAATTTAATTATAAAAAACCAGTATGTGTGTAATCACTCAATTAACTTTATGTTTGGATCAAATTCATCAATTAATTATTAAATAAATATGATTTAATGACTATATTTTATAAATTTATAATAAAGTATGAATAAATATTTAAATTTATAATTTTTTATTTATTTTTATTCTGGTCAACCGGTCCGGGTCGACCGGTTCAACTCGGTTCGACCGCCAGGGTCGATCGGGTCAATCCGGGTCTCGTCGGTTCGTTGTAAAAACGAGTCTTAGGCAAGACCCGACCCTGCATTAGTATCGGTTCCGATCGAACCGAGTTGAACCGGCCGGTCCGAGTTTGTTTTGACAACCATGATATATATATATAAGCAAGTTAAGCAAGTCTTAGAAATTTGTATGTGTATCCTACTCTATGACCATTAATATGCTAGGATTATAAAACAAGTCAAGTTTGAAACAACACAATACTACGCTTAAAATTAACTTGAATAAAAAAACTCAAAATTCAAACTTGATCGAGTTTTAATTTTTAAGTTTCGACTCCAATTAATACTCAATAAACTGGAGGATAACTTGGTTATGCTCAATTAATTTCATAAAAACTAACTAAATTAAGATAAGTTGAGATTTGTGAATAAAATAGGGGTTTTATAGTTGACTTAATATTAAATATAATAAATGCAAACCATGGAAGAAGAGAATGATGAAAATAGGCTTTAAAAAAAGAAAAACATAATTTTTAAAATTTTTGTTATGAAAAAAAACTATAAAACTCAATTAACCACGGGAGTTACTCGAACGGAGTATTTCAAAATTGGAACTCGAAATTGATAGCTACTTGATAGCTTGAGCTTGACTTGATAGCAATAGAGCCGAATTTGAGTTATCACTGAATTGAACTCAAGTAGTTGACGAGTAAGCTTAGCTCGTTTACTTCCTTGGTTAATACCCACTTAGACTTTTTTTTTTTTTTAAATATTAATAGAGGAGCCTAAAATTACATACCACAATTACAAAAATACCTAACACCAACAATATATTGTATACAAATTTCAGCAAAATTAAGAGGAATAGAATTTAGAACATGATAACCAATAGACTTGACTTAGTTAAGTAGGGTAGGTGCTCTATTCGACTCGTCACCCACCAATCCCTAAAATCTATCAAATTGATTTGAAAATTTATAGTAAAGAGATGTGATTTTTAATTTTTTTTCATTATTCCAGGATCTGCGGTTTGAATTTTAATCTTTCTTACTTTTTTCTTTTTTACTTTCTAAACCTTATTAAATTTTTATTTGTACACCTATATTTTATTTTATTTTATTGACCACCTTACCTTTAGAGTAAACGAAGACGATTCTATTTTAAATCAATTTCAAAATCTTAGATTCAAAAACAAAGAAAAAACATTTTTAAAAAATATTAGGTTTCAAAGATAAAATTTTCATTATAAAATTCATTACTATTAATTTTATACATAGAAATAAAACCTTTTTTTATTAATTTTTTATTATATAATTTCTATCTTCAAAGATTAGTTTTCTTATAATATAAAACATGGTAAGTCCTTTTATAAAAGTGTTAGGATCTTACAGCGTTTTTAATATTTAAACAGACAATTGGTTAAGTAAAGAAACAAAATTGAACCAATTGGATATTTATTTGATAGAGTCTGCACTTATACTATAAGCATATATATATATATTATATTTATATAAATTATCAAAACAAAAATGAAATGAAATATAATTAAAAAAAAATTAAAACAATACAAAAAATCTAAAGAATAATAAATAGTAGTAAAGATATCAAAATAAAGTGTTTTCCTTTAATATCATACAAAATATACAGGAACTTCTACAATCTTGTACTACTGTTAATATAAAAATTAAATTATTATAAAAAAATAATATTAAAAATTTAAAAGTTTAATCCTGGTTAAAAAATATATGAATCTTTCATTGATGTGGTAAAATATGTTTCAATTAATCGTCCGGACGCATAGAATTTTCCCATCCATATACACTAAATGGGTTTACATAAATTGTGTCCGCCATTACGTCTTAAATAAATAATTGAAACAGAAAAAAAAAAAAAAAAAAAGGAGCTTGCCTGGGGGAGGCTGCAACAAGTACGAGCTTTTGAAAAAGATCGGGCCTTTTAATGGAAGCAATACAGCCAATAATGCCAGACATGGAGTGTCCAACAAGAACTGTCGACTCTATACTCATCTCATCAAGAAGATTGATCAAATCCTCAGCAAAAGCATCATATGAAGGGTACTTCAAAGGGTCATAAAGCGTTTGGTCTTGAACAGCCCCTGAAAAGTGCCAGTCAAAGACCAGGACCTGAAAATGTTTTGATAAACATGGTGTGATTTTGTACCATGAGGTCTGGTCTCCAGCAAATCCATGTGCAAGTACTATGGTTTGGTTTCCTGAACCAAGGATTCTTGCATTCATGGATGCCGTGAGGCCTTGCTCTTTCACAACCATGTCTGGATATGGATGAAGTGGGGTCAAAGAAAGAGAGAGAAAGAGGGGTAGAGCTGGAGCTATTTGGCGTGCTTGTTATGGAATCTATTTATCAAGAAAGAGGAAGAGAGAGTTAGTAATTGAGTGTGACACATATAGTAGTTGAAGCAGCGTTTGGAGCATGCTTGTTTGAATGAAATGGGATCAATATTTTAGTTCTAATTACATGAAATATTTATTTATTTTATTTGATTTAGAAAAAATATTAGCAAGAAAAATATTTATTTTATATGATGCATAATAGATAAAGAATTCTTATTTATTTTTTTTATTGAAGGAATGATTACTTCTAATAAAAAAATATGTGTTATTTCAAAAATATTTTTAATAATAAAATAAAAAATTGTTAATCTTTTTCAATCTTATTTAATTACAGTAGACCAATCATACTATTAGTGTTTGGTTCAAACTAATTTGTCTTGTAATTCCCCCTAATGATATATATACATTTAATAAATTTTTACAATTATATATCGATTGATTTTTCAAATACTTAAATGTTATTGGTACGAAAACACGCTAAGATAAAAAATTATAGTAGCAATTTTTTATCTCTTTGGTTACAGTACAACTATAGCACATTTTCTAGGAAAGAAAAATTTATGTCAAGAGTTATCTAGTAATAAAATTTGTTAATATTTAAGAGAATTTGTGTATGGCAAATATCATTTAATTTCTACATATCTTTTTGCATGTAATTGTATAAGTCGGGGCAATGGAAACCTTGGTTGTAAAAAATAGGGATCACCAATAAGATCTCGTGTTTAAAATTTTTAGGAGTAAAATAGTAATTATGTGAAATTAAAAATAAATGAAGGAAAAGAAAATAGCACTTAAAAAAACCCTAATGGCCTTAATATTATGGGATTTTTACCATCTTATCCACAAGATCATGCAATCTAACCTATCATCCCACAATTAAAATGATCATAATAGTTAATAGTTAGTATTTAAATAGTATAATCATGGATGTAAGTAATATTTGAGCTACTTAATGTTTTCAAGGTGAAACATATGTTTGTCAATCCTATAAAAAAAAATATGTAAATAAAAATTATATAATTTTAATTACCAAGTTAACAATGAGAAAACCACATATATTAAATATGACATAGTTTTTAAACAAAAGAATTGCATAAAAGAAAAAGAAGAAATTGTATGATTACTGATCCATCAAATAAAAATTACAAAGATACAAACTACATAAAAATAATCATTGATGCCAAATCCTATCTTCTAGATACGATTTATCAATTTACACACGAGTTGCATGTGTAACATACGATTCATATGTAGCTATATGCGAATCGCAGCTCCTATATGTGATTCATATAAATCATATTTATAAGATGCGTTTTAGCACTATAGCATTTTTACTAAATCACATATTGTATAAGCGATTCATTAATAAAAATGTGAATAGAATTTCCCACATGTGATTTTGCATTGATGTTTTGGTAATTATTTTTATACAATTTGTATTTATGTAATTTCTTTTTTTAAAAGTTAGTAGACACATATTTAATCCTACGTTGCAGTATGGCAATTATACAATGCAATTTTGGCTTTCATATGTAAGTATAATGAGTATTAAATGCGTTGTGCTGTAAAAGAGGGAACAGAGGGGTGAGTGCGCCTTGGTTTGGTTCGGTTTTCACTAAAACTAAATTAAATCATAATTTACGATTTTGTTTTTTCTCCTTTCTAAATCGAACATTAAATAACAATTTGGTTTGGCTAGAAAATTTTCAAACCCTTAAATAATGGTATGGTTCGATCCGGTTTATAGATTAAATCAAATTTCTAACATAAAAAACTTAGTTATAATATTTTACATTTATGCGGATGTTCAAATATTAAAACCACACTATAAAGTTCATTTGTGAATCTTAACAAAATACTTTATAAATTCATCATTTATAATCCATAATCCCTTATAAAATTATTCAATCACCAACACATTACGCTTACTAAGTAATACATAGTAAAATATCTATATTTCTCTAAAAAATAATATAGTCAACCATTTGCAACAAATTTGAGAAAAAAAATCATCTATCAATAAAAGTCATGTATGTAAAACAGATCTACTAAAAATATATATAATGAAAAACTAATACACAATAAGATATATAACTAAATAACAAAATTCATACTACACAAAGTTTAAACGTGATTAATAAAAAATAACGTTAAGTTACCAATAAAGGAATATATCTTGAATCTAAAAAATAATTTTAAAAAAGAAATAAGTTATTGTTAACCAACATTCATTATATAATAAATATCATAATAAAATCATAAGAACATATGTAACATTTATTAAATCATTATAAAAAAATATCTTTATTTTTATCTAAAATGTTGGATTGGTTCAATTTATCCCTTCAAACTAACCATAAATTTACGAATTGATTTGGATTGAGAATTTTCTAAACCAAATTGTTTTAAAAAATCATATTTTTAGTTTAGTTTGGTTCAGTTTGGCCCTTTTTTTTTTCCCACCCTTAAGAAACACCACTATCCTCTATGGGGAAATTCTATATCGTCATTAATTTTGATGGAACCGATGCTGACACTTTCCAGTAGCTCACACTATGCTGAACCATGAATCGCTAAAATAGTATATATTTCAGTTATTATATTTATTTAACGGTTGGATGATTCCTAGATGGTTCCATCGATGGGACTGTATAAGCTCCCTCCTTTGTAATAATAAAGGCCAAAGGGTTGCAAATGAGGGAATATTATCTCTCTTCCGTAACCATAAATGTGCATACGTGATGAAGGTACAATTACACCAAGTTTGCCTCAACAAATTCAAGTTCCTGAAGGGATGATTACATGAAATAGAGCCAAGAAGCTTCGGGAAAGATTTCAAGGATTTGTACAAAAATTTGTTGAAGATCACTCCAAGTTCACCAACATCGATTTAGAACAAAAAATGAAGGCTTTTACTATCATTTTCGCAACTCAGAAGGATAATACGACATCACCAATGGAAATCAATCAAGAGCTGCCTGTTTTGGGTTCAACACCGCCAGTGCAAAGACTAATGCCGCTGGCCTTCATTTAATTTTTGTCTTTTCAAATTTCTATTTTTTAATAATATAGGGATTAATTATAATTATGTTTTCAGTTAAGTTATCAATTACGTAACAGCCACAGTTATGGTTTTTTTTTTTCAGTTGCGTTATTAGTTACGTAACTGCCACAATTTTTTTTTCATTTACGTTATCAGTTAAGTAACTGCCACAATTATGATTTTTCAGTAACGTAGCTGCCTTATAATAACCTATATATTAAGGCCAGTATGGGAGAGAGACAATTCAGATTACATAATACATTTTTTTATTTGTGAAATACAATTTGAGAGAAATCTTTTTCTTTGAGTTCTTTTGAGAACTTGGAATTTCTTCAAGAATTTGAATTCTTGTTGAGTTCATTATTATACCAAGGTTCTAGGTCAGTATATCCAACAGGGTCACGATTATCATATCAAGGTTCTTTGGGTTACTCAACCATAGAGCTGAGTCGAGTCAATTCCATCTTATCATACCAAGGTTCATGGAGTTTCAATCCAGATCTGAATATTTCATTGGGTCAAGGTCTGCCTTCTTGATTCTTAGAGTCCGAGAAATTCAAGATCTGTACGCATGGATCAAATTGGTATCAGAGCCCTAGGTTTTCTAGGAATCATCCAAATTCAGTGAGAATCGAAAATGGTACATCAAAACCTAAATTGGTTCATTCATATTATCTTTTCCATTTCTTTGGTTATTGAATTTGTTGTTAGGGTTCTTATAAAAAAAAAAAGAGAGAGAGAGTTTAAAAAAAAATGAAGAAAAGAGTTGCAAAAGGAAAAAAAAAAAAAGAAAAGAAAAAAAACAAGTAAAAAAAAAGTGAAATTGAGAATTCATCTTTGTTTTCTGGTTAAGTGGAATTTAGATCCTGTTATATACTTATCGCGGATTAAGGTGTTGTGAGGAATAAAACAGGAAGGAAAATTCGAGAATTGAGATCTAAGTTCAATACAGATGCATAAGATGAAGGATCGAGAGGTAAGGTGGTAAGCGTAATTTGAGTTTGTGTGAAATACGAGTGTTGAGTGTTATATTTTGTGAGAGATACATGTGAGGAAGTGCAGTGAGGTTTTCTTTCCGTTTCTATTATTTATTTGAAAATTCTAACCATTACAAGATGTTTAGTCTACTAAGGAAGGAAGAAGATGAGAGTAATTATGTACAAAAGGATATGGCTAGAATGTTTGAAATGTTACAGGGATTAACTACACGAATGGATTGCATGGAATAAAGAAATCAAGAGAAGAGCCTGATTCTGATGATGAACAGAAAGTAAGAAGCCTGCTAGGTTCACAGGCAAGATAACTCAAGAGATAGCACTAGTAGTGGAGGTGAGAAAGTTGACACCAATTTAAATTTATTAAAATTTAAAATTCCTCCTTTCAGGGTAAGAATTATGATCAAGATGCTTATTTGGAATGGGAACGTAAGATTGAGCTGATTTTTGCATGTCACAATTACTCTAAGGAAAAGAAAGTTAAATTGGCTATGGTAGAATTTTGGATATGCCAGCATATGGTGGAACCAGCTGACAATTAATAGAAGAAGAAATCTAGAGGATCCAGTCAGCACTTGGCGAGAATTAAAGCAGATTATGATGAAGAGGTTTGTACCTCACATTATTTAGAGGAATGTATCGCTAATTGTAGGAACTTTCACAAGGAAGTATGAGTGTTGAAGAGTACTACATGGAGATGAAGACACTCATGATGAAGCTTGATAGCCAAGAGGATAGTGAAGCCTATATGGCAAGATTTTTGAATGGTTTGAATAGAAATATTGCAGACAAGGTTGAATTGCAGCACTATATGGAATTGGATGAAATGTATCAGATGGCCTTGAAAGTTGAGAGCCAACTTAAGAGGAAGGAGAAATATAATTTTGCAGGTTCTTCTTCTACTCCATGGAAGAACAAATGGAAGAAGGAAGATAAGAAGAATAAGAAAGAAAAGTTTGCTCAAGCTATTTCAAAAGAGAAGCCTTCTAGCAAATCCAAAGGTAAATCTGAATCTCAATCTGGTTTGAGTAAAATTCATTGTTTTAGGTGCAATGGTGTTGGTCATATAGCTTCTTGGTGTCCTAACAACAAAGCTATAATTTCTTTAAGAAATGATGAGTATAAAATAGCTAGTGAAAGTGAAGGAGATGATGATGAGGTGCCTGAATTAGAAGATGTTACAGATACTGAGGAGGTAGATGCTTCAAACCTATCATTAGTTATCAGACGTACTTTGAGTACACATTAGGTAGAAGACGGAGATCTTGAGCAACAAAGTGAAAACATTTTCCATACTCGAGTTGTGGTGAAAGACAAGGCTTGCAGTTTAATCATTGATGGTGGTAGTTGTGTCAACATGGTAAGTGCTAATATAGTAGAATTGCTTAAACTACCCACATTGAAACATCCTAAGCCTTACAAGTTGCAGTGGTTGAATGACTCTCGAGAAGTGAAAGTGAATAAGCAGATGAATTTAATGATTGCTTTGGGAAACTATAAGGATGAAGTGTTATGTGATATAATGCCTATGAATGCTTGCCATATATTGTTTGGTAGACCATGGCAATTTGACAGGAATGTTATTCATGAAGGGTGCTCAAATCGTTTCATAGTGAGACAAAATGAGAAGACATTTTACTTAAAGCCTTTGATACCCCAACAAATTCAAGAAGATCAAAAGAAATTGAAACAGGAAGATGACTTGTTGAGAGCTAATGAGAAAAAGAGAGAAAACATGAGAGCTAGTGAGGATGATACACGAGTGACAAAGAGGAAAAACAAAGTGGCTAATGAGAAAAAAGAGAGAGTGAGAAGAAGAAACAATTAAATTGTTATGCCACTAAAAGTGAGATCAAGAGTGTTGTAAATGAGAAAAGATCTTTAATTGTACTTATGTACAAGGAGATCATGTTTTCTACTAATGATCTTGACTCAACTTTGCCTAGTTTTGTTGTGTCTCTTTTACAGGAATATGAAGATATGTTTCCTAAAGAGATTCCTGGAGGGTTGCAACCAATCAGAGGAATAAAGCACCAAATAGACTTCATACCAGGAGCTTTTATTCCAAATAGACAGCCTTGGAGTAGTCCTGAAGAGACTAAAGAGATCCAAAGGCAAGTAGTGGAGTTACTGGCAAAAGGGTTTGTTCGTGAAAGCATGAGTCCTTGTGCTGTGCCAATATTGCTTGTGCCCAAGAAAGATGGAACCTGGAGAATGTGTGTGGATTGTAGAGCTATTAATAAGATCACGGTAAAGTATCGTCATCCTATTCCTAGGTTAGATGATATGCTTGATGAATTACATGGTTCTTGTCTATTTTCTAAAATTGATCTTAAAAGTGGTTACCATCAAATTAGAATAAAAGAAGGGGACGAATGGAAAACTGCTTTTAAAACCAAGTTGGGCCTTTATGAATGGTTAGTCATGCCTTTTGGACTAACTAATGCACCAAGTACATTCATGAGATTAATGAATCATGTCATGTGTCCTTTCATAAGAAACTTTGTTGTAGTGTACTTTGATGACATTTTAATCTACAACAAAAATTTAGAAGAGCATGTGAATCATTTGAGGAGTGTACTGTCTGTTTTAAAAAAAGAGCATTTATATGCTAATCTTAAAAAATGTACTTTTTGTCTGGACAAAGTTGTATTCTTAGGATTTATGGTCAGTGCTAGAGGCATAGAAGTAGATGAGGAGAAAATTAAGCAATCAAGGATTGGCCTATTCCTACTAGCATCACTGAGGTAAGGAGTTTTGATGGCCTTGCTAGTTTTTATAGACGCTTTGTAAAAGACTTTAGCACTTTAGTAGCGCCATTGACTGAAGTTGTGAAAAAATCTGTTGGATATAAATAGGGTGAAGCACAGGAAAAAGCTTTTAATTTGCTTAAAGAAAAATTATGTTTTGCTCTTTGTTGTCTTTACCTAATTTTTCCAAGGCTTTTGAGATTGAATGCGACGCATCTAGCGTTGGCATTAGAGTAGTAATGCAAGAGGGCAAGCAATAGCATATTTCAGTGAAAAGCTAAATGGAGCACCATTGAGTTATCCTACTTATGACAGGAGCTATATGCATTGGTGAGAGCATTGGGGACTTGGCAACACTATTTGTGGCCAAAGGAATTTGTCATCCGTACAGATCATCAATCACTGAAGCATTTGAAAGAACAAGGGAAATTGAAAGAGACATGCCAGATGGATGGAGTTTATGAGACTTTTCCCTATGTGATTAGCTATAAGCAAGGTAAAGAAAATGTGGTTGCTAATGCATTATCACGTAGGTATGTCCTTCTATCAACTCTTAATGCAAAGTTGCTAGGTTTTGAGCATGTTAAAGAGTTGTATGTTACTGATCCTTATTTTGCTACTATTTTTGCTATTTGTGAAGAGGAAGCTTTTAACAAGTTTTATAGACATGAGGGATTTTTGTTTAGAGAGGGAAAATTGTGTATTCCTCAATGTTCAATAAGAGAATTACTTGTTAGAGAATCTCATAGTGGAGGATTAATGGGGCATTTTGGTGTAACTAAACCTTAGATATTTTAAATGAACATTTTTATGGCCTATATGAGAAGGATGTAGAAAGGATTTGTAGTAGATGTGTTACTTGCAAAAAGGCCAAATCTAAGGTGATGCCTCATGGATTCCATACCCCTTTACCTGTTCCTAGTGAGCCATGGACTAATATTTCTATGGATTTTGTTTTGGGTTTACCTAGGTCTAAGGGGGTTGTGATTCAATTTTTTTTTTTGATAGATTTTCAAAAATGGCACACTTCATCGCTTTTAAAACTAACAATGCATCTCATATTGCTGACTTGTTCTTTAAGGAAATTGTTAGGTTACATGGAGTGCCTAAAAGCATTATAAGTGACTGGGATGTCAAGTATTTGAGCCATTTTTGGAGAGTTTTGTGGAGCAAAATGGGAACTAAGCTATTTTTCTACTGCTGGTCATCCACAAACTAAAGTGGTGAATAGGACAATGACGACTTTGCTAAGAGCTAATTCAAAAGAATTTAAAGTCTTAAGAAGATTGTTTACCATTTTTTGAATTTGCATATAATCGCATTGTTCATTCTACTACTGGTTTTTCTCCATTTGAAGTTGTTTATGGTTTTAATCCATTGACTCCTTTAGATTTATTGCCTTTACCAGTTAATGAAAGAACTAGCTTTGATGGTAAGAAGAAGAGAAACTGTAAGAAATTGCATGAACAGGTGCGATAGAGAATTGAAAAGCGAAATGAGCAATACACTTAACAAGATAATAAGGGTAGGAAAAAGACCACCTTTGAACCAGGTGATTAGGTGTGGGTGCACTTAAGGAAAGAGAGATTTCCATCTCAAAAGAAATCAAAGCTGCAGCCTAGAGGCGATGGACCATTTCAAGTTGTTGAAAAGATCAATGATAATGCCTACAAATTAGATTTACCATGTGAGCATAATGTAAGTGCTATTTTTAATGTTTCTGATTTAAGTCCTTTTGATGTAGGAGAAGATGATTCGAGGATGAATCCTTTTGAAGAGTGGGGGAATGATAAAGGTATAATTATACCAAGTTCACCTCAACAAATTCAAGTTCCTGAAGGGATGATTACATGAAATAAAGCCAAGAAGCTTTGGCAAAGATTTCAAGGATTTATGCAAAAATTTGTTGAAGATCCCTCCAAGTTCACCAACATCAATTTAAAACAAAAAATGAAGGCTTTTACTATCATTTTTGCAACCCAGAAGAATAATACAACATCACCAATGGAAACCAGTCCAGAGCTGTCTGTTTTGAGTTCAACACTGCTAATGCAAAGACCAGTGCCGCTGGCCTTCATTTAATTTTTGTCTTTTCGAATTTCTATTTTTTAATAATGTAGGGATTAATTATAATTATGTTTTCAGTTACGTTATCAATTACGTAACAGCCATAATTATGGTTTTTTTTTTTTTAGTTATGTTATTAGTTACGTAATTGCCACAATTATTATTTTTTTATTTACGTTATCAGTTACGTAACTGCTACAATTATGATTTTTCAGTTACGTTACTGTCTTGTAATAGCCTATATATTAAGGCTAGTATGAGAGAGAGACAATTCAGATTACATAATACATTTTTTTATTGTGAAATACAATTTGAGAGAAATCTTTCTCTTTGAGTTCTTTTGAGAACTTGGAATATCTTCAAGAATTTGAATTCTTGTTGAGTTCATCATTATACCAAGGTTCTAGGTCGGTATATCCAACAGGGTTGCGATTATCATATTAAGGTCTTTAGGTTACTAAACCATAGAGTCGAGGTCAATTCCATCTTATCATACCAAGGTTCATGGAGTTTCATATCTAGATCTGAATATTTCATTGGGTCAAGGTCCGCCTTCTTGATTCTTAGAGTCCGGAAAATTCAAGATCCGTGCCGAACGCACATCAATACATCATAAAGGAGGGAACATTATCATTCCTTTGCAAAATGATTCTTGTGATTCCCCCAATCAAATAAATGTGCTGCATTATAAATGATGGAATGCATAGTGACTATAGTAATTGATATACAAATGTCTCGTTTAACAACTACTGCGTATGACCAAAGTTTTAAATCATGAATTTTATCTATGATTTTGCATTAGAATTTTGGTAATTATTTTTGTGTAATTGACATTTGTATTATTTTTTATTAGCGGATCGTTCAAATGTTATGGTGAATAAGTTTATTTTTCTTTGTGTTGTTCTAGTCAAAGTGTAATCTATGTATTCCTAAATCCTAGGAGTTTAGTTGTTGCATATATGTTTAGCTTTTGCACAATATCTGTAAAATATGATCCAGTTGTCTCTTTGTTTAAGAGGATTATGCTATGTCAATGCCCTTTTCTACAAGTTTTTTTTTATGTATATTTAAAAAGGCTTTCTCTATTCTCAGTAAAGTCAAGAGAAAATATTTTCTTGAAACTCACCTTTCTTGTACAAAAAAAAAAAACTCTTTTTTTTCCTGATTAATGGTATCAAAACAAGTGAAAAGAGAAGGAAAAAAAAGAGAGAAAGAGTGAAAACATGCAAGGTTCAAGAGCACTTAAAGCAGCAACTTTGTCATTTACCTAATGGTCACAAGACCTAGTTTCATGCAAGCAGTAATCCCATGTTTTGATGGTCATGGTGACTATTACAGGATTCTAATGAGAGACTTCTTGAGGTCTAAAGAGTATTGGCACATTGTTGAATTTGCAATGGTAGAATAAGTAGCAAGAACAATGTTAGCATAAAAAAAATAGCTAAAAGCTAAAAAACCTAACATGATTGTCAAAATCATTTATGATTTTAGGAGATTCTTCTAAGTTAAATCATGTATAAAATCATTTTTTTTAATAATCTTACAATTTTTACCGACTATATGTAAATTAGATAGAATCGTACGTTTTTAATTGAATTTATCAATTCCATCTATTTAAGTTAAATAAGCTAAAATATGAAAAATGCAACCATACTTTACAAGTCTATCACTTATTATGGTATTAATTTTTTCTTATGACATTCCAATTTTATTTATAATATCTCTCTCTTGCTAAACCCATACCCCTCTATTTGCGAAAGTGAAAGAGAAAGTCTATGATTGAATTTTTACTACCTATTTCTAATACCATCTAGTGTTGATAGCTGCCTCTTCATGTAAGCAAATAAAATAAAATGATATTAGTAAGATAATAAAAATAGTATGAAAAGTTTAATTGAATATTAAATTGACCACTTTAAAGTTTAGGTACCGATTTGAATTTTCATGAAAAGTTTAGGTGCCAAATTTGACATTTTATTTATTTATTAATTAAAAATTAAATATAAATTGAAATGTATGATTCTTATCCAATTTATAACTCTTTTCAAACAAAATAGCAGAAAAAATTTTAATTTAACTCTACTTCCCCTTATTCTATGCATATTATGGATTAAGAGCTATTATGAAAATGGAATTTACTTTCCTTATTTTTTTAATCCATTGTGTATTTTAAGTTTTTTTTCCTTTTATGAGAAAGGTAAGCATATCTTTTCTAAAGCCATTTTATACAAGTTGTAGAAACTTACGTTTCAACACTAATTCTATAAACCTTATAACATTTCTAAGTAGAATCGTATGTTTAACAACCTTGGAACCTGAAGGCAAAAGAATTATCTTTTTCATACTATTGACCATCCGTCTTGGAAATCATTCTTTGAAAAGAAAATTTGAATGATACTTGAGATTTTGTGAAGAAAATACCAAGGCTCTATTAAGGTGAGGTAGACATAACTTCATGCCTATAATGCTAGAGCAACGAAGATATGCAACAAGATGAAATTTCATGGTGGGAAGATAGAAGATGTTACAATTGTCGAGAAGATCTTGTATCCAATGACCTCAAAATTTGATTATGCTATTTACTCAATTGAAGAGTTAAAATACATTGATACACTCTCTTTCGATGGGTTAGATAGCTTTTTAATAGTTCAAGAACAAAAGATGAAGAGAAGCTCAATAGTAGAGGAGCATGCATTGTAGGCTTCTATCAGTACTTGTTCTTCAAGTTATAGTGGGAGAGGTAGCGATAGAAGTAGAGGTAGAGAAAGAGGATGGGAAGACTTAGGTAAAAGAGATGCCAGCAAGAAGGCCAATAATAATTAATTTAAAGAAAAAGGCAAAAATTAAGATTTTGATAAATCCAAGATTGGGTGTTTCAAATGCCATAAATTTGCTCACTACTATTTTAATGCTATACCAAGTTGCCCAATGACAAAGGAAAAGGAGAAAAAGCAAATTTCATTAAAGAAAGGAAAGCTAAAACACTATGATGGTTCTTCATTGTGAAAAGCAACTAGGAAATATTTGGCGTTTGGATTAAAGCAATCACATGAGTGAATGTAATTCTTCTTTTTTCTTATTTAAATGAAGATTTTTACTCCACTTTTGTTTAGGTGACTATTCTACTATTAATATTTTTGAAAAAGGTGACATTGGAATAAAACAAAAAATGGTTTTGTAGAAACAATCTTTAATGTGTTGTTTGTTCTTGACTTGAAGATAACAATCTAATGAGTGCTAGTTAGTTACAAGAAAAGGGTCATGTCATCATTATTCAAGTGTGTGCTTGTAAAATTCATGATCATATTAGTGGTGTTATTACAACTATCCCAATGAGTTTAGAAAGGTTGTTTTCCTTGAAGATTGAAAGCATTTAACCTTGTTTGATGACTAATGTAAAAGATTCTACATTGCTACAACAATTTCGTTATGGTCACTTAAACTTAGTTGGACTAAAGACTTTCTAATAAAAGAATATGGTGATTGGCCTTCCTCAAATTGATGTTCCTTCTCAAGTTTATGAAGAATGTATTGTTGGTAAACAATAAAGTTCTCAATTTCCACAAGGCAAGACATTGAGAGCAAAAGATGTATAAAAGTTGGTTCATTATGACAATTGTGGGCTAATAAATCCCATTCCTAGTGGAGGTAAATTGTATCTCATTACCTACATTGATCATTTTAGCTAAGAAATGTGTTTTTTCTTTTTTAGGAAAAATCAAAAGCTTTTAGTGCGTTCAAAAGCTTCAAAGTACATGATGAAAATAAAGTAAGAAATACCAATAAAACTTTTTGCATGAATCATAGTGTAGAATATTGCTCAAAAGTGTTTAATGGTTTTTCTTATGCACATGGCATTTGAAGAGAGCTTAGAATTGCTTATACATTGCAACAAAATGGACTATCGACATGGGGCATAAAGGTAGACGAACTTTCTATACTTTCAATTTTTAACAATTTAGTATCATTGCTTTTTATTTTAACAAATTAATACTCGTATTTTCAAAATATGTATGATTCAGTATCTTTGTTAAATAATATTTGACAAACATTCATTTTAATAATGGGATAATAGCAGACATTTGGCAAAAAATGGCCAAAATCTAAAGATGTGACACTAAACTATCAAATAATTGCTACAAATTGAAAGTACAGATACTTGGCCTGTCATCATCTTATCATCAAAATAAATGTCTATGTCAAATATTATTTGACAAAAATATTGAATTGCATATACTTTGAAAATACAAACACTAATTTCCCAAAGTTTAAAGATGAGATACTAAATTGCCAAAAATTAAAATATAGGATCTTGACCTGCCATTATCTCCTCATCATGGTGAGATGCTTGCTAGCAAAAGGGAGACTATCAAAGAGTTTTTGGTTGAAAGTGGTGAGTTGGAGCATGCATGTTTTGAATAGAAGTCCTACCTTTGTTATTTAAAACATAATATGAGAAGAAGCTTGGAGTAGCCGAAATTAGCAGTAGACCACTTCAAGATACCGAGGTCCATTGGCTTATGCACATGTCTCAAATAAACAAAGAAAGAAGCTCGACGATAAGAGCAAAAAGTGTCTTTTTTTGTATAACTAAGACATATAAATCTTATGGGTCTATTTGGATTATTTTCATTTTTTTTATTTGATCTGTATCTAATCATATACGTATCTTATTTGTATTTATTTTGTTTATAAGTAAAAATGTATATTTTTTCTCTATATCTATTTCTTGACAAATGCTTTTTTTGAAAATAATAAAAAAAATACCAAAATAACCAGGAAAAAGTAGAAACAAACATAGCCTAATTCATTGACAAAAAGATTGTAATCAATAGAGATGTAATTTTCGATGAGGAGATTACATGGAATCGGACTGAGCAAGAACCTCCTATTCCAACTAGTTTTGAAGGTGAAGGTATAGAAGGATTGTAGTCTCTACATCATTTAAGTTTAGCAGCAACTAATGGAACTTCTATAGCTACTGATGTGTCACAAACAACATAAAAAAATGCAATAGTTGATTCACATCTCTATTATGTTTGAAAGAGGCTAACATGGATGGAAATTTTGAGGTACTTGGGATTGATTAAATAGAAGATCTAGTCACTTTACTTTTATTTTCAAATTGTGATCTTACAACTTTTGAAAGTACTATAAAAAAAATCAAAATGGCTAACGACAATATATGATAAAATGGAAACTATTTAAATAAACAACACTTGAGAGCTATGCAATCTTCTACAAAGGCATTAAACCATTAGTGTAAATTGAATTTCCAAAAAAAAAAAAATTGAAAATGAATGGTGGAGTTGATAGATATAAAGTGCAATTATTAATTAAGGGTTACAGGCAAATATATGACATTGACTACAAAGGAGTTTTTGCTTTGAATGCAAGGCACCACGCAATCAAACTAGTGATTGCATTAGTTGCTCAACATTCATGGCCGATTCATCAACTAGATGTCAAATTAGCATTCATGTATTTCCACTCAGAGGAGCACGTATTGATTAAATAACCCTTTAATTATGTTAGCATTGGATTGTAGATTGTAGAAAGCTTTTAATGTACTAAAACAAGTTCCAAGAGCTTTGTAAATTTAGGGCTTGTTTCTTAAAGGTTGGTTTTTCCAAATGATCTTATGAGCATTCAATTTTTGTTAAAATTGTTGATGAATGGAAAATGCTTATGTGTTTGTATGTTGATGAATTTTTATTTATAAGAAATTGTAATTCCATGTTTGATAAATTATAGAGTTCTTTGATGGACACATAGTTTACAAAACAAAATATGGCTAGCTTGATGTATCTAATTGTCGCAAGGCATGACATAATGTGTTTCGTGAGTTTAATCAGCAAATTCATGGGGGTCCTACTAAACTGCATTTTTTAGTAGCTTAGAGAATTCTACATCACGTGTAAAAAACTTTTTTATTTGGCAATGATTTTGCAAAAGATGAAGATGATAGGAGGAGCATTTCAAGCTATGTTTTCATATTGGGTACAAGTGTAATTTCTTGGTCATCCATGAAGCAACCAATAGTCACCTTGTCAAGTATAGAACTTACATTTGTTATTACAACAAATTTTGCTTGTCAAGCTATTTAGCTAAGGAGAATTCTTGAAGAGTTACAATTCAAGAAACCAAGAGCTGGCACAATTGATTGTGGCAACAACTTAGTATTAAAATTCTCAAAGTACCTAGGTTACATGGAAGAAACAAGCATATAGATGTCAAGTTCTATTTTTTAAGAGATCTCAATAATCATAGAATCATTAATTTGAAGTATTGTGAAAGTGAGAAGGTTAGGTAACTATATTTAATGACCTCTGAATTTTTTTCCCTTCCAAAATTTCAGATGTTTATTGGGATATTTGCACCATGAAGGATATTAATGTTGCTATTACACATGTAAACGGAAGCAATGAAGTTTTTAAATTAAGAGAGGGATTGTTATGATCGATAAGTTCATTCTTCTTTATGTTGTCCTAGTCAAAGTGTAGTTTATGTAATTCTAACTTTGAGGAGTTGAGCTATTGTAGATATGTCTAGCTTTCACACAATATTTGCAAAACATGACATAGTTGCCAATGTTTTAAGAGGAGTATATGACCTTAGTGCCTATTTTTTCTAGAAGTTTAATTATGTATTATCTATTTGAAAGGCTTCTTTTACTCTTAATAAGATCAAGAAAAAAAAATTCTCTTAAAATTCTATTTTCTTTACATCATGTAAATATCACCCTTAAAAAATAAGGCTTATTACAATTTTAAAGGAGACTAATTCTACTAATTCCTAAAACATCAAAAGCATCTTAGTTGCTTTCATAATGTAGATATTACATTACTTTTTAACTTTTGATAGATTAGATTATTTGACTAAAATTTTTGAGATTTTTCATTCCAATTTCAAGTAGAAATTTTTAGAAACACCTAATCTAGTTTTGACATTTTAATTGGTATATATGTTTTAATATAAGGGAAAAGAACTCCTAAACTTTGATTTTTGTGTAGATACACCTTGAATTTTCAAATGTAGCAAATTATCTTTTTAAACTTTGATAAATAACAAATAATTCTTAAAAGTTAACATGACCTCATTAATTTTGACTTTGATGTAAAAACACCCTCAAACCTATCAAAATGTGTATTACTAGCTCCTTAAACTTTTATTTGAGTGTATTTTGGATTAAACTAAAAAAAAAATCAATTGTCTTTGCCAATTCATCAATGTTCAAGGAGTTATTTGTTATATATGAAAGTTGTGAGAACACTAATAGATTAGGGAGTCCATTTGCAATTTCTCCTTTAATATTTTTCTTAGCAAAATTGACATGTCATGACATGTAGCAAATGTAGAGAAGAAACATCACATAACGTTATTAATCAAAGGTAATTGTACACATTTATTGGTTCAATTACTCTTTTTTTTATTTGATTCATCAATATTTTCTTTCCCTTTTATTTAAACTAGTGAATGATGCATCCTCACTCTATTTGTGGAAAAAAATAAGGAAATATTTTTGTTATAGAAAATAAAAAGGGAGAAGAGAGATAGAGAGAGAGAGAAGAGAGAGAGATAGAGTAGCATTGAGGATAGGTTGTTATCGGAGGAGAGAAGAGTATTCGCCTAATAAGACAAATACAAAAAATAATTGTTATATTTTAGTTTTTTTTTTTTTTTTGACACAGATGAAGTAGATTCACTTAATAATAATAGATAATCTATTTTGTTACATAATTTTTCCATAGGCCTTTTTTTTTCCCTTTTTTTTGTTTTTATTTTTATATTTTATTATATATTAAGATACTATATAGATAAATATATTTAATATCATTTTATTATTGTAATTATTATGTACTAATCAAAAACTAACAAGTGTTAGGCATTGAAAAAAATTAATAAAGTTATCATGGATCTTTTTTTTTCCCTCTCATTTCTAAGTATCTTGTATATTTAAAACACAAAAACAAAATCATAATTTAAGTTTGTGCACAAGTGGTAGTTGTGGAGGGATCTATATATTTTTGTTTTGTAATGATAATTTTTATGATCAAACTATGAAAATGGAAGGTCTAAGGATTAAAATTATTAGTGTAAAGAATTAGATTCACCTCTATAGTTAAAATAGGTGAATCTATATCTCCAACCACATATAACTTGTAGTATTATATAGAAGGTTGATAACCAGATCAGTTTGAATATTTGTTTACCTAAATCTCTTATCAGAACAAATTTGAAAACTATTAATTCTTAAACTTTTTAGAAAAATATAACATTTACACATAACATATAGATCCATTAGATATATATACATATAGATATAACAGACAAGGCTTATAAACAAACCATTTACAAAAGAGAAGAAAAAGCTACAATATCTATTACATAGGTTTTCCAAAATCTATACTATCACAAAAGATCCACCAAGGTCATGGTCATCTCTAATCCTCCCAATCATCTCCTCAAAACCCATTCCATACCCCATACTAGTGTAGAATTCATCACTAACATCAACACTTGAAATATGAAATAATAAGCCAAAGGCTTAGTATGCAAGTAACGAAAACAAAGGCAAGTGGCATACGAGCTTAAACTACATGCAAATGTAACAACCTTCAAGTTAGTAGGAAATCTTTAATTAGTCAAACAATACTAGAGTATTCAAATTCCGAACAATAAGGATATTTAGGGGTCCTGAGTAACAATCTCGGTGCTCAGAGGGTTGATATAAGTTGTTCGGGGACTTATATCTCCTAGATGATATATCCATAAATGAGAAAATAGCTTCCTTTAGGGTTTTCAGCCGTTTCACAACTTTACTTAACTTAATTCATAATATCACCTAATTCAATTGTTCCCATAAACATTGAATTAAATCATATTATTTCTCTTTAAGAATAAGCAAATGTTATACCGACGATATCAATAACATTATCAACTACCCACTGTGCCACTTATAAATATCTTATCATAAAGATAGGGGTAACCTAAGCGCCTAAACTACCGTGCCCCCAATCTGAGCAAGGTGTTGCTCCTCGAACTAGATTCAACAGCATAATAGATAATCAATTCAAACAAATCAAGTTTTATCTCAATTCAAAGTAGATTTAGTCATACCTATCCTAGACAAGAAATCAAACACATTACTACTACCTAAATCAAACCGAGAATCAGAGGTAGTATTCAACTGAAGATCTATCTCTATTACAAGAAAGTTCAACTTATATTAATACCCTTAACTCTATTCCATGTATATATATATATATAGCCCTAGGTTAAAGGATCATAAAATTCAAATAAATATTTATACAAAGTCTTAACTCAATATTTGTACATCAAACATTATCATGAAAACTCATAAAATCATCATAAGACAAATTAACAAGCTAAATGAATGGTTCAGAGAAGTTTTGAAAATGGAAAACTGCAGGGGATACACTGGCCTCCAATGCCGACGACGTTAAGGCGATGTTGTCTACACCAAATTTTCTACACTTACCAATCTGGCAGTGCTAAGCCAAACGTCGGCGGTATTGTGGTCTACACCGGTGGTCTTGTGGTCTATATCGGCAGCGTTGAGTTGGTATAGACTATAAAACAAATTTATCCAAGAAACCGAGAGTTTCACAGGATTGGTCCACAAGATTGGTCCTCGCCCATGAATACCCTCAACACTGGCAGTGTTGTTGTGCCGCTAATGTGCCTTGTTTCAAAAACATAAACTTTTGCCATATTTTTCACTTCCAAACTTCCTTTAAATAAATTTCCAACATCAAACTTCAATCTAGATGTATTCTAACTTCTTTTAACATACACAATCCTCACTTCAAACTCATTAAACACCCATATCAACTATTTCAAACACAATTCCACATTCAACCCTCATTTAACCAATTTATTCTTCCCTAAACTATCTCAACCCTACTCATTCCCAACTCTATTCACTCCATTACTTCTTGTCACTTACTAACCACAAACAACAACTTTTAAACCATCAAGATATTCATTCAATATATAACTAACATATGTAAATCATCAAAACTCATTTGACTCAATTCATGGCAATGAACTCCACTTCACAAGAAAACTCAAACTGACAAATATACTCTGATCATAACAAACACATACCTTAAGAAAATTTAAGTCTTGTTAAAAATCACTTAGGCTTTGGGTCTTGACCTTGTCATGAACTTGGAATGCAAGGTTTTGAGGACAAATGGAAGACAACATGTAAGAGAGAAAAAGGAAAATTCGTATGGTTTTTTGGGTCTGTTTTTGAAAGTGCATTTTTTATCAAAATTGAGGCTCATTCTTATCCAAAAGTTAAATTTAGGGGCTGCCATGTTATGGGTTTCCTTTGCATGGTTTTGGGCTTGATTTTAGGCCAAAATAAAATGAGTTTGGGCTTGTTTTGTCCAAAAATTTTCTGCTATGTTTGGTTATTTTCTAAACATTGTTTAACAATTTTTTTTAATCAATTCAAAGCATATATATCAACATTAGTACAATATTAATATTAATAATACATACATTAACATCCAATTAAACAATTACAAACATATACTATTCACTAACACAACTTATATGCTAGACTTTTAAACGTTATTCAATGCATTAATACACATGTGAAAAATATAAAGTTGGAAATCATGGTTATTTCATTCTCCTCTCCTTCAAGAAGTTTCGTCATTGAAACTTAGTTTGCCTCATTGCTTAAAGAGCTTTGGATATTTCTATTTCATCTCATTTTCAACTTCCTAGGTTGCTTTTCTTTCTTTCTGCTTACTCCATAGAACTTTCACAAAAGGAATGATCTTCCTTCTCAATACTTTGTCGATTTTATCCAAGATCTTGATTGGCTTCTCCATTGTTGTCAAGTTAGGCAAAACTTCTGGTTGATTAGCACTGATAATAGCATCTTGATTTGATATACATTTTTGCAATTGAGAAACATGAAACACATTATGCACTTCCGACAAACATGAAACCAATTTGTATGCCAAAGGACTAATTCTTTCCAACACTTCAAAAGGAGCAATATATCTAGGATTCAATTTCCCTTTGACTCTAAATCTAAATAGTCCCTTTGTTGATGATATCCAGAGAAATACGTGTTTACCCACTTCAAATAGGTTTTGAATCTATCTTGTGTGGCTTTCATCCTTTGTTTCACCACTTGGATCTTATCAATAGCTTGTTGGATTAATTCTAGACCAATCAAGGCTCTTTGCCTTACATCATCCCAATGAAGAGGTGATTTGCATTTCCTTCCATATAAAGCTTCATATGGTGCCATTTGTATAGAAGATCGATAGCTGTTATCGTAGGCAAATTCAATCAATGGTAAGTGATCATCCTATCGCCCTCTAAGTCTAGTACACAAGCCCTTAACATATCTTCCAATATCTGAATTGTCTTCTCTGATTGTCCATTAGTTTGAGGATGAAAGGGAGTATTGAATTGAAGTTGTGTACCAGTGCTATATGTAAACTCTTCCAAAATCTACTAACAAACCTAATATCTCTATCCAAAGTGATCGTTCTTGGTACGCCATGGAGTCTTACAATCTCTTTGATATACACATGTGCCATCTTCTCCAATGAATCCCCAACTCTCAAAGGAATGAAGTGAGCTGATTTCGTCAATCTGTCAACAATTATCTAAATAACTTCATGCTTAGTAATGGTCCTTGGTAGAGCAGACACAAAATCCATGGTGATCTCTTCCCATTTCCATTTAAGAATAGACAAAAGCTGAAGCTCTCCACTCGATCTTTGATATTCAATCTTGATTTGCTGGCAGGTTAAACATTTTGATATAAAGTCTGCAACATCTCTTTTCAATCCTTCCCACCAATAATACTTTTTCAAGTCTTTATACATTTTTGTGCTATCATGTTGAATAGAATAAGATGAAGAGCGAGCTTCTTTCATAATCTCTTTTCTCAAATCATGTATCTTTGGCACAAAAATTCTATTTCCATGTCTCACAATATCTTCTTCATCTAGTCTTAATTCCTTCTTCTTTCCTTTTCTTATGGCTAATATCAATTCTCCACTCTCTAGGTCTTACTTCTGACCCTGTTTAATTCTTTCCAAAATTGTGGGTTGCAGAGACAAATGAGAAGCATGATATCAACTTTTTTCATAGTTACTTCAATCTCCATTTTTCAGAACTCCTTCTGGATTTCCTTCTGAATTGTAATCAAATTTGCAACATCAATTTGTGTCTTCCTACTAAGAGCATCTGCTATAACATTTGCCTTGGCAGGATGGTACAAGATTTCCACATCGTAGTCTTTGATCAATTCAAGCCATCTTCTCTGTCTCATGTTAAGCTATTTCTGAGTGAAAAAGTATTTGAGACTCTTGTGATCAATATATATCTTACACTTTTCACCAAAGAGGTAGTGTCTCCACAATTTCAATGCTAAAATCACAGCTGCCAACTCCAAATCATGAACTGGGTAGTTTTTCTCATGGGTTTAAGTTGTCTCGAAGCATATGTGATTACCCATCCATCTTGCATAAGCACACAATCCAATCCCTGGATGGAAGCATCACTAAAAACTGCAATTTCATTTCCACCAATAGGTAAGGCTAAAATTGATGCTGATACTAACTTCTCCTTCAACTCTTGGAAATTTTGTTCACATTGATCATCCCAAATGAATTTAGCATGCTTTTGAGTTAACTTAGTCAATGGGGATGCTATCTTTGAAAATCCTTCCACAAATCTTTGATAATACCCAATTAACCCAAGGAAATTTCTTATTTCAGTCACATTTGTTGGTCTTGGCCATTTCAATACGGCTTCAATTTTCTCAGGATCAATAGATACACCTTCCTTTGATATGATATGACCTAGGAAAGATATCTCCTCAAGCTAAAAGCTACACTTGCTAAATTTAGTATATAGTTTCTTCTCTCTAAGCCTTTGTAAAACAAGCTTCAAGTGCTCTTTATGCTCTTCTCTATTTCTTAAATAAACTAGAATATCATCAATAAAACACAATTACAAATAAATCTAAATAATCCTTAAATACCCTATTCATCAAATTCATAAATGCTGCTGAGCATTTGTCAATCCAAATTGCATAACAAGAAATTCAAAATGGCCATATCTAGTGCGAAATGCCATCTTCGGTATGTCTTGGGACTTAATTTTGAGCTGATAATATCCTGATCTCAAGTCAATTTTCAAAAACACAGTAGCTCCTTTCAATTGACCAAATAAATCATCGATTCTAGGCAAGGGATATTTGTTATTGATTGTAACTTGATTTAATTCCCTATAATCGATACACATCCGTAGACTCCCGTCTTTCTTCTTCACAAACAATACAGGAGCACCCCAAGGTGAAATACTCAGTCTAATAAAACCAAGTTCTTGTAACTCTTGCAATTGTTGTTTTAATTCTTTCAATTGAGCAAGTGCCATCCTATATGGAGCCTTAGAAATAGGAATAGTTCCTGGTAACACTTCAATCCCGAATTCAATCTCCCTATTAGAGGTAAACCAAGCAATTTCTCGGGAAACACATAAATAAATTCATTCACCATTGGTACCTTGTTGATATCCATTTCTTCTGTATTCACTGCTGTTGCAACTGACCTTTCCCACAATTCCATAGAATTCATTCTACTTGGCCTTTGCCTTTCCAAAACATATGTAAACCTTCCTTCCTTAGATCAAAACTTAACTCCACTTTACAACAATCTATTATGACCTTATATAGATTTAGCTAATTTATTCCTAAGATCACATCAAAATCATATAAAGGCAAAACTAATATGTCCATAGGCATGCTCACATCAGAAATTAAAACATTCACATTTCTACAAATGCAAGGTTGCCTAGTCTCAACAACTAAAGGAGTATTCACACACATAACATGTTCAATTAAAACTTTAGAAGTGAGCTGGCACTCATTCATAAAAATCTCAGATATACATGCATGAGTTGCTCCAGTGTCAATCAATACATATACACTTCTATTAGAAACAACCAAGGCACCTGCTAGAGTATCTACTGAAGGAATATCCTCTATCTATTGCAATGCAAAAACTTTGGCATTTACTTTTTCTTTCTCTAGATTAACTCCACCTTGATTATTGGGGCGATCTTTGCAATTAGCAATATGATGACCTCGTTGCTTGCAATAAGCACAAAACATTGATGGCAAACGCGGATTCTTACATTCAGAGGCTTTGTGTCCCACTTGTCCACAAGAAAAACATGCTTCCGGTGTCCATTTGCATTCAGATAAATCATGTGATTCAAAACATTGAAAACATTTCTTTTCAAACACGGAGTTGAAGTCTTGAATGTCGGTTTTTGATCCCTTCTTTCCCTATAAATGGCTTCTTCCCTTTCCCTTGGTAATTTGCACTTTACTTATATTTTGATAACCACCATAGAAGAAGTAGGTGTAGGTCTCTTTCCTAAGAATGCAGCTCTCTTTGCTCTTCTTACTCTACTATCATTTTGAATTTGTTCAACTAATAAAGACTTTGCAACCGTATGGCCAAAGTATGTAATTCAAACTTCTTCACTTCTCCTTGAATTTCTTCAATTAAACCATTATGGAATTTCTAGACCTTCAATCTTTCATCTCTATAGTCTCCTTTAGTAATGCTGGTAACGCTAAGCCAAATGTCGATGATGTTGTGGCGTTGAGCTGGTGTAGACTGTAAGACAAATTTATCCAAAAATCCGGGAGTTCCATGGGGTCAGTCCACGCCCGTGAATACCCTCAACACCCGCAGTGTTGCTGTGTATGCCGACAATGCTGACCTCTACGTCAGCGGCATTAAGGCGACGTATACTACAGCACATATTTTAGAAAAATTGCAGACCTCCTTGTTTCGAAAACACAAATTTTTACCACATTTTTTACTTCCAAACTTCCTTCAAACACATTTCAAACATCAAGCTTCAACCTATATGTATTCTAACTTTTTTTCAACATATACAATCCTCACTTCAAACTCATCAAACACCCATATCAATTATTTCAAACATAATTCCACATTCAACCCTTATTTAGCCAATTTATTCTTCCCTAAACTATCTCAACCTTACTCATTCCCAACTCCATTCACTTCATTACTTCTTGTCACTTACTAAGCACATACAACAACTTTCATCTCTCTAGTCTCCTCCAGCAATGCTGGTAACACTAAGCCAAATGCTGGTGATGTTGTGGCGTTGAGTTGGTGTAGACTGTAAGACAAATTTATCCAAAAATCTGGGAGTTCCACGGGGTCAGTCCACGCCCGTGAATACACTCAACACCTACAGTGTTGCTGTGTACACTGACAGTGCTGACCTCTACATCAATGGCATTGAGACGGCGTACATTGCAGCACATATTTTCAAAAAATTGCAGACCTCTTTGTTTCGAAAACACAAATTTTTACCACATTTTTCACTTCCAAACTTCCTTCAAACACATTTCCAACATCAAACTTCAACCTATATGTATTCTAACTTCTTTCAACATATACAATCCTCACTTCAAACTCATCAAACACCCATATCAACTATTTCAAACACAATTCCACATTCAACCCTCATTTAGCCTATTCTTCCCTAAACTATCTCAACCTTACTCATTCCCAACTCCATTCACTCCATTACTTCTTGTCACTTACTAACCACAAACAACAACTTTTAAACCATCAAGATATTCATTCAATATATAACTAACATATGTAAATCATCAAAACTCATTTGACTCAATTCATGGCAATGAACTCCACTTCACAAGAAAACTCAAACTGACAAATATACTCTGATCATAACAAACACATACCTTAAGAAACTTTAAGTCTTGTTAAAAATCACTCAGGCTTTGGGTCTTGACCTCGTCATGAACTTGGAATGCAAGGTTTTGAGGACAAATGGAAGACAACATGTAAGAGAGAAAAAGGAAAATTCGTATAGGTTTTTGGGTCTGTTTTTGAAAGTGCATTTTTTATCGAAATTGAGGCTCATTCTTATTCAAAAGTTGACTTTAGGGACTGCCATGTTATGGGCTTCCTTTGCATGGGTTTAGGCTTGATTTTGGGCCAAAATAAAATGAGTTTGGGCTTGTTCTGTCCAAAAATTTTCTACTTTGTTTAACAATTTTTTTTAATCAATTCAAAGCATATATATCAACATAAGTATAATATTAACATTAATAATACACACATTAACATCCAGTTAAACAATCACAAACACATATACTATTCAATAACACAACTTATATGTAAGGAAGGATGAAGGTCCTCAGTATAACCCCGCGAAAGGGTTTTGCTGTGGATTCATCCTTCTTCCCCTTCCCCAAATGTATTGGTAAAAAAAAAAATAACACAACTTATATACTAGACTTTTAAATGTTATTCTAACATGCAAAAATATGCATTAATACACATGTGAAAAATATAAAGTTGGAAACCATGGCTACTTCAATCAGAGTAATAGGGACAAATGGTAGTAAAAACAAGGTTGCAAGTTGATTACGATGGTTTTGGATTATTGCAATTGCAATTGCAAAAGAGGGGATGAATTGTACAAAATTCAGGCTAAGAGGTAAAACAAAACACAATAGGAGCAGTGTGAGAGTGGTCGAACTAAACAATGGTCTAAGTCTTTTCTTTTCCTTTTATTTATTTATTAGGAAAAATGTAGTAGAACGACCTAATATTTGTGTGCATTTTACAAAATAGATCCTCAATTTATAAAACATGCATTTAAGGGCTCTATCAATGTGCCTAAACATCGACATCAAGCTGAATTAGCTCGGACCCACTAGTTCATGAGTTAGTTAGCTTACAACTGACTCGGCTTAAGGTAAGTTGGGCTGCTTCCGAGCTACTATCGATTCACAAGTGGTTCTTGGCTTGTTAAACCAGCTTATGCTTCTTCTTCTTTTTTTTAATTTAAAAGAAATTTAGAAAAATGAAAGGAAAATTATAAAAAAATTTAAATTAAATAAATCAAATTTTAACTTAATATTCAATTGAGCCTAAGAAAAATATTGTTTAGTCCTTTTGTTGAAAGAATTATCTTACGTGTGCATATATTTATACATAACCATATCTACTTGTAGTTTTCAAATTAGTAATATGGGACTATAAAATACTTAATACGTAAATAACTTTCATAAAGACAATAAGAAGTCCCACATTCAAAATAAAACCCCCTTTGGTTAGAAGTTTAGAAAAGTCCAACCTATTAACCTTTCTTAATTGGATCTATTACCTGTGTTATTAACAATAACAACATATTGAATGTTGTGAATAATAATAAATTTTCACTATTCATTCTATATATAATTTATATTTATCCCTTTTTTTTTTCACTTTTCCTCTGTTCATTACTTTGTTTTCTTTTCTCTTTTTTCGTTTATGGGATAACCTAGTTGACCTAATGGGTAGCACAAGTCGAAGGCTTAGCAACCTATGAGGTCAATTGGCGGGTCTTCATCCGTATGGTCGAGTTAGTTCACAAATCTAACTTGACTCATGCTGAGGTTTAAATGTGTTGCTAATGGAATTTGACATGAAATTTTGAAAAGTTAAAATAAATTATGTGGTCATATTATTCACCATGCCAAGTAATTACTTATCTTTTTTTTTCTTCTTTTCAAATTTTACTATATTAAATAAAAATAATTAAAATGATTGTGGACACCCAATTTTTGCTCATTTAAGGCTTTAATTTATAGTAAAAATTAATATTATATTAAGCCCATAAATTACCCAAAAAAAGATAAAAAAGAAGGAAAACAAAAAAAAAGAAGAAAAAGAAATCGTTACAAATGTATAAAAAAAGAGAATAATAATAATACATTTTTTAAAATGTTTTTGGGTTTGATATAATACTAATTTTAATTATAGATTTATTTTGAACCTAATTAAATACCCAATGTAAATGGGCTTATTTAATTGGGCCATTTTGAAAGCCTCAAATTTTTTTTTTTTTGTCCAAATCAGAACAAAACATAGGCCAATAACTTGTATGGATAAGTCACTAACATGCGTAAGGAAGATCTGAGTTTGATTTTGCGATGAGACAAATTGTCTTTTTTTCTTCTTATTTTTTTTCACACACTCCTATTGGCCACATGAGATAAGTGCATATGTCAACGAGCTGCCAAATGAGATAAGCGCAAGTGTCAGCAAGCTGGTAGATGAGGTAAGCGCCCATGTCAGCAAGTAGGTAGATAAGCAATAAGTGAGCGGATTGAGCATCTATAAATATCCAACAAATAACAAGAAGAAAGAAAAAAAATAATAATAACACAGATAGAAGAATTCCATACAAATCATAAAAATATCTTATTAGAGATTCTTAAAATTGGGCTTTTAAAGATAAAGCTTCGACTTTGAAGCTTCCGAGCGAAATTGATCAAATTACTCCAAGAATCGGGCCGAATTGAAAATTGGAAATACTTAGAAGGTCAAGAGTTTCAAAAAATGACCATCATACGTCCCGTCCGGCTCCATCTTCCCCTCTGTACGCGCGTAATCCTTGTTCAAACCAGGTGAGTTCCTTTTCTTTTTTTAATATAATAATAATAATAATAATAATAATAATAATAGGTGATATATTGGTGCAGGGTTCCCACTGTCCGTAGGCCTTTTTCTTTTTTTCTTTTTATGATAATAATAATGTTAATAATGATATGATAATAAAATAGTAATAAAAAAGAGGAAATAATGGTAATGAAAAAATAAGAAAAATTAAAATGATTAAATAAATCAATAAAAATAAATGGATATAATAAATATAATATAACTTGTTTAGTTGGAAATCGGAAAATTTTAGTAATATTAATAATGAATTAATATGTATGTGTCGTTAGAATAATAATAGATCTAAATACGACTTGTCTAGTAATAGTGATTATAAGTTAATAACATTTATGTAAAATTGATTATATCATGATAATAACTTAGTGAAGTTGACAATGTGTAGTAGTTTTATGTTTTAGTAATTCGACCGGTGTATGTTCAACGATATATGATAATACGTGCTTTTTGTAAGTATTTTTCGTAAATATCAAATTGAAAATTTTAGCTTAACGTACAATGTTTTTTTAGAATGTAAATTTTAAATAATATGATTTTTGTGTTTTTATATTCGAAATAATGTAATGGATTGACTTTGACTATGCTATGAATATAAATACATGATTTAGTGTGATTTGTTTGGTATATGATTTATATTATAAAATGTGATTATGATTCTATTTTTACACAGAACTCCTTTTGGCACTTATAAAAAGTGATTTTTCATAAAGTTTCAAAAGCTAATTTAATAGATTTAGGATTCATAAAAAATCAACTTTTTTTTTTCAAAATTAAAACTTAATAAACTTAAAGAGATAATATTTCAAATTACTAAAATCAATCACAAATTAAAGTTTTCTTAAAAGAATTACGTGTTGTCTGATCCCGATTAGCGGGTACATAAGCACTTGCAGGGCGACATAAAAAAAACTTTTATTTATTTTTGTAAATATTGAATTAATTCATTGTTTATTGTAAATATTGTTTAGTTTTGTAAATTTATAACAAACTGTAAATATCATAGTTGTATATTAGTAATTTTTTTTAGCATTAAAAGGATAAAATTTTAATTTATGAATTTCAAGTGGTAACCATATGGTTTTAATAGGATCGCCCCCGAATCCAAAAATCTCTAGTTTATCAAATTGGTTTTAAAATCAATTTTTTCCCAAACTAGTGGCTAAGTTATGTTCAACCAATCATTGATCTTAACTTATAATTTTTTCCTGATTTCAATCGGGTGATGACTCAAAAATGTTTTTAAAAATCAAGTTTCTTTTAATTCCTAGTCGAGGGTTCGAATTAAATAGGTTCATGTTTAATACGGATCGGATAAAAAGAAATGAAAAATTCAAGCTCGACAGCTTGGCAACTTCGTTGGGGAATCCTTAGTTTTTTTAAGAGGGCTAGCCACTTGAAATTCTTATATTCAATGTTTATTTTTCCTTTATGCTCATTCTTGTATATCATTTGTTTAATTATTAATCTGTAAATAATTGCACTAATATTTTTTCTAATTGATGCAGTACGTCTATTGTAAATAGTCTAAAATGGGGTACAAAAGATCTATCGGGAGAGTTACAAAAATGTGTACTAGATACGGTAAGAACCAGGCCATCTTAGGATCCTAAGTGGGTTGGTCGCTAGTAAGATTCGGGAGCTGTGGCTTTTCCACCTTTGACTCATAAAATGACCTCTCGCTCCGGTTTAGTATTGATCTTTGATCTACTAAACTAAGGAACCTTTAGAACCCATCCAATTATATTCATGAACATGGTTTGGCAAATGAATAATAATGGGGCACACCTTAAAGAGTTACAGCTTCTAATATCTTTTAAATACTCATTTTGTAAATTTTTATCTCATTTTTTAAATGAAGTTGCTACTCAAATGAAAATCTCGAAGTTGCAACATTATTAATTAGTTGTCAACCCCTAAATCTGCATCTGTGTGAATTATGTAATGTGAATAATTTATTATACTTTATAAATAATACTTTGTTGTCAGTATTATCGTCATTTGTACATAGTTCAAAAAATAAAAAATAATAATAATAAATTTATAAACTTGTAAATTGTCCTAAATAAAAAAAAATAAAAAGATTTTTTTTTACTCATGTAAAATAGTGTGCATCATTGTGATATAAAAAAAAACAGTAATTATCATTAATCTTTTTTTCCATTTATTTTAGATAAATAAATTTTCAAAAAAAAAAAAACTAAACTTGTAAATACTCTTGAGATTATATAGGTTATAATAAGGTAAATACAAAACTTGTATATAAAAGTTGTTAAAAAATGTATAATTGACTTGTAAATATCCATAAATTATACAAAATTTGATCATCTATTAAATTAGTTCCTCTTCTAGATCATTATAGGTCCTTTTCAATTAGAATCACTCTTTGTCATATGTATTTCACTAATTTGAACTCAAGTCTATTATTCCGTAAATGTTGGTCTCCATTTGTGAAAATATAAGAAAAACAAAAAATTTATCATTGCTCTTTACAAATTATTTAAAAAAATAAAAAAACGCAAATTTAAAATATAGGTTTTGGTTTGAAATTTTCAAAAAAAAAAAAAATCATCTCTATGAATAAATTTCCACTTTAGGTTGTAAACAATCATTATAAAATGTGGTTTCCCAATACTCCTTTATAAATATCCATTATCCTTTTAGTAATTAATGTTTAGTTATTTCTAGAATATAGTTTTCTAATAAATTTAAAATAAAAAGTTTTTCAAAAAAATGATTTTTTTTTCCAAAGAAAAAAGAGAGAGAAAAAGAGAAATTTGCTAACTTAATGATTCTTTAAATTTTGAGCCCAATGATCACTCACATTAGGCCAAAGGTGAATTACAAATAAAAAGAGATCAAACATAGGGGACAACAAAAAGGACTTGATAAGTTACTAATTAGAGACATTTGTTGGGCTTGATTTCTAAAATATAAATCCAATACAAAAGGAGCATTTAGTAAATTATCTTGAGACAATTGAAAAGTGGATGATTGAAAACCAAGAATGATATCTCATTATTTTAAGAAGTCTAGAATGATAAGAGGCAAGACGAATCTAAACACTAACCTTAAATACTTGAGAGTAGAGTGACATTAAAGGGAGGAAATAGACTTATTCCTTAAAGGAGGTTGCCTTGTATTTGATACTTAGGTTAAAATGATATTAGGTATTCATTTCAATATCCTAAACACCCTTGCCAACCCATTTGAGCTTATTAATGAAGTATTTAAAAAAGTAAACACTGTTAAGAATCATCCCACATTGGGATACCCCACAATAGGGCAATTTAGAGGTTAGGATCATTAATAAGTAGAAAAAGAATTAACTAATATGTGCTTACTTTAGTTATATCAATTCAAGAGCAATCATATAATTCATTTCCTTCAAAAAGAAGAAGAAACTCTATTTTGAAGCCATACACAACCCATACACTTTGAGTTACAAGTCATCCAATTAGAATGGAAGAAACATAAATCACTTTGAATTCATGTTCAAAAAGAAGAAGAAGGAAAATAAGAACAAAAAAGGAGGAAAAAATGGGATTAAAGAAAATTAAAAAAAAGAGAGAAGAGAAGATAAAAGAAAAATGGAGAATGTTCAAATAAGGCGATCATGCCTAAGGATTGAAGGCACATGCTCAAAGCTCAAAATAACCAAAACCTATCAAAACTCAATGTCTGAAGCCTATAATATTTTATATCATGGATCCACCCACAATACTACCCTTTTAGAGACTCTTCAGATTATAGGACTTGATTTATTAATACTCTTAAAGTTAGAGACAAGCACATTATTAGTTTTCCTTGAGAGTTCTTGATTTGTAAACCTGAGGAGTATTGAAGATAAATTTTGAGAAAGCTTTTATAAGTTATCAATTTCAATTTAAGCCAATAACCAAAAAGATTACATTACGATCCAAAAAAACCTAATAGATTGACCAATATGTATCACTTACAAGTCAGACCATAACTTTTGGAATCCGAGTCAAATGTGTGAAAATAAGCCTAAGAGAGTGTATTGAAGTCTTCTTGGACTAGACAATTCAGAACGAGATAATTATCCCTTGGTATGAAAATCATTTACTGAGGCATGGAAAATCATTTGCCCTAATTTGGAAGATATCTCCCTTAAGTTTAAGAACTATTTGCCTCAAAGTTGAATGACAATGTCCCAATAAAAGCAAATCAAAGTCTAAAAAAGAAAATTTTTGTCCCTAATGTTTAAAGGTTTTTCAATAGAAACCTTAAGAAGTAAAGCTTAAGGCTAAACTAAAATGAGTGATCAATGGGGCAAGCTCAATGCATAATTTATCTCAAAAGATCCTCACTTGTTGGCAATCTTTAAAAAAAAGGAAAAAAAAAAGTCTCAAAGAGTTTTAAAAGAGAATTTTCCCAAAAAAAAAAGAAAGAAAGAGAAAGTTTAGCTCAGAAAGTTTAAAAAAAAAAAGAAAAGAAAATTAATAGAAGGAAAAAAAATAGTTTTTAAAATGAAGGCATTAGCCCAAACATTTCAAAAGGAAAAAAATTATCTAAAATATTCATCAAGTTAATTTTTTCTCCTTAATCCGTAGGATCATCTGCTCGAAGGAACACTATTCTAGTTTTTGGATCACTTGTTCATAGGAGTGTTGTCTAGTAAAGTTTGGTAGGATTGCCAGCCCTAGGAGCACTATCCTGGTTTTTGAAATGCTAGCTCAAAAGGCATGTTTGTATCATATTATAGGCCATCTGAATGAACGCCTCTCCAAGTTAAGTATTAGCTCAAGGTGTGTCTATCCAAACCAAGTGCTAGCTTGAGAAATACACTTCCACCAAATGACAAGCTAACTCATAGATTGCCTATCCCAAATCCGAGTCTCCTTAAAAAGAAAAGACCCGAAGCCTATCCGAGTCTCTTTAAAAAGAAAAGATCGAAGCCCATCCGAGTCTCCTTATTCATTCAAGAAGGTATCCATTTTTTTTTCAAGATATCCACTCATGTCAGCAAAAATGGTGGTCTATTTTATCTTTGTGATGAAGTTTTAACAAACTTCACTACAAAGAGGGGCAACTGTAGACACCTAATTTTTGCCTATTTAAGGCTTCAATTTATAGTAAAAATTAATATTATATTAAGCCTGCAAATTAAAATTAAAAAAGAAGGAAAACAAACAAAAAAAAAAGAAGAAAAATAAATCATTACAAATGTATAAAGACAAGAAAATAATAATACATTTTTTAAAATGTTTTTGGGTTTGATATAATACTAATTTTAATTATAAATTTATTTTGAACCTAATTAAATACCCCATGTAAATTGACTTATTTAATTGAGCCCATTTTGAAAGCCTCAAATATTTTTCTATGCAAATAAGAACAAGGCATAGGCCAATAACTTGTATAGACAAGTCACTGACATGTGTAAGAGAGATTTGGGTTCGATTCTGCGAGGAGACAAATTGTCTTTTTTTCTTCTTATTTTTTTTTCACACGCTCCCATTGGCCAGCTAAGGTAAGCGCATATGTCAGCGAGTGGATAGATGAGCGATAGGTGAGCGAGTTGAGCATCTATAAATATCCAGCAAATAACAAGAAGAAAGATAAAAAAATAACATAGATAGAAAAATTCTATACAAATTATAAAAATATCTTATTGGAGATTCTTGAAATTGGGCTTTTAAAGATAAAGCTTCGACTTTGAAGCTTCCCGAGCGAAATTGATCAAATTACTCCAAGAATCGGGCCGAATTGGGAAACTTGGAAACACTTGGAAGGTCAAAGAGTTTCAAAAAACGGCCATCATAGCGTCCCGTTGTCCCCATCGACGTCCGACTCCGTCTTCCCCTCTGTACGCGCGCGTCCATCGTTGTTCAAGAGAGGTAAGTTCCTTTTCCTCTTTTTTTTTTTTTTTTTAATAATAATAATAGTGCAATGTTCCCACTGTCCGTAGGCTTTTTTCTTTTTTTTTTTTTTATGATAATAATAATGTTAATAATGATATGATAATTATATAGCAATAAAAAAAAGGAAATAATGGTAATGAATAAATAAGAAAAAGTAAAATAAGTAAATAAATCAATAAATATAAACGGATATAATAAATATAATATAACTTGTTTAGTTGGAAATTGGAAAATTTTAGTACTATTAATAATGAATTAATATGTATGTGTTGTTAGAATAATAACAGATATGAATACGACTTGTCCAATAATAGTGATTATAAGTTAATAACATTTATGCAAAATTGATTATATCATGGTAATAATTTAGTGAAGTTGACAATGTGTAGTAGTTTTATGTTTTAGTAATTCCACCGATGTATGTTCAATGATACATGATAATACGTGTTTTTTGTAAGTATATTCGGAAATATCAAATTGAAAATTTTAGCTTAACGTATAATGTTTATTTAGAATGTAAATTTTAAATAATATGATTTTTGTGTTTTTATATTCAAAATAATGTAATGGATTGACTTTGACTATGCCATGAATATAAATACATGGTTTAGTTGATTTGTTTGATATATGATTTATATTATAAAATGTAATTATGATCCTATTTTTACTCAGAACTCCTTTTGGCACTTATAAAAAGTGATTTTTCACAAAGTTTCTACAAGCTAATTTAATAGATTTAGAATTCATAAAAAATCAATTTGTTTTTTTCAAAATTAAAACTTAATGAACTTAAAGAGATAATATTTCAAATTACTAAAATCAATCAATAAATTAAAGTTTTCTGAAAAGAACTGCGTGTTGTCTAATCCGGATTAGCGGGTACGTAAGCACTTCCAAGGCGACATAAAGAAAAACCTTTTATTTATTTTTGTAAATATTGAATTAATTCATTGTTTATTATAAATATTATTTAGATTTGTAAATTTATGACAAACTATAAATATCATAGTCTGTACATTAGTAATTTTTTTTAGCATTCAAATGATAAAATTTTAATTTATGAATTTCCAGTGGTAACTATATGGTTTTAATAGGATAACCCTCGAATCCAAGAATCTCTGGTTTATCAAATTGGTTTTAAAATCAATTTTTTTGTAGACTAGTGACTAAGTTAAGATTAATCAACCCATTGATCCTAACTTACAATTTTTACCTAATTTCAATCGGGTGGCGATTCGAAAATGTTTTTTAAAAATCAAGTTTCTTTTAATTCTTAGTCGATGGTTTGTATTAAATGGGTTTGGGTTTTATACAGATCGGATTAAAAAAAACTAAAACCATAAATGAAAAATCCAAGCTCGATAGTAATAATACATCTTTTGGATCTTTCTCTTAAATATCCATCAATATTCATTAATTACAAGCAGATGTGGGCTATGAACTCGCATCATATCTTCAAGAGTGCGTCTACATTGTGGAGCATTAGCTTCTCTCACATTCCACGACATAACTTTGAAGGGCATATTCACCCTAACATGTTGATTGACTCCCATCATAGATTTTTCAAAAAGGGAATAAACAGCATGACTTTAAGGTTCATTGGCTTCCATTGGGCATCTAAGTCGTTGAATTTCTAACCTTAGGCAGTGTGGGCATTGATTGATTAATAGCATTATTGGGTTTTTCTCCATTGGTTGGAACATCTAAAGGATGGTTTCCTCAAACTCGATAGTGAAGATGCTTGGGATTAGATGTCTGTATAAGGGTTTGTTCACTTCTGTGAGCATTACTCTCCCTAAAGCCATGCAAGTTTCTCTCCACCTTTGTTGGGGCAGTCAATGGGTAGAGGATTGTAGGAGTTATGACCTAGGTTATCTTTAGAAGACCTTCTCTCAATGTTTGTAGCTACTTGTCGTAGAAGGGAGCTATTGCCCTTCCCTCCATAAAGTTGTCCTGATATTAGTGTAGAGGTGCTTGGTGTAGATGATGGATTGGATTCTGCATTGGTGCGCCAAGTAATACTTCCACCATAATGTTGTGAGAGTGATCGTTGAAGTTCACTTGCTAGATTATCGATCAAGTGGTCTCCGTTGGGGTTTTTTGAGAGAGGGAAAAGGAGCTTCACTACTAGATAAATTTGTGCGTCATGAACCATGTTTTCTTGCTTGGGATTTTACTACACTCAGGTGTTTTATGATTTCTGTCTTGAAGAATCTATTGGAAGATTTTTAGAGGTAAACAAAAGAGATACATTAAGGTTTGTAGTCTCTTTATTGGGAGTTTCACCATCAGTTGGATGAAGATATGATCTGTCGTCAGTTGTCTTTTCATTTATCTAGTTACTAAACTCACCATTCTCGAAACCATACATAATTAGCCTCGGGTATTCATTACTTCAACATAAGGGTGCTATGTGTTTAAGGATCTTGAGTCAGTATTAGGGTTATTGGTAGGTTGATTTAAATTTAAAGGTATCTCCTTTAAACCCTAGCTATCCCGTGGATTTTCTTTTTGCCCTCTCTTTTTCCTCTCCACTTTGATCTAAGCACCATAGGAGTCATGATTTTCCATATTTTTTCCGCGATGTGATTGATTAGATTAGGTACTAGTAGGATGGTTATTAATATTTGAATTCTCACTACATTCATCTAGTTTCTTATCCACAATCCAGATTGGGATGGTATGATTCCATTTTGAGGCATCTTCAATTAGCTATGTGTCCTACACAGCCATAATTGTGACAAAACATGGGGACTCCTTCATATTGAACTTTATAGTTCTGGCTATCAATAACGATTGTATGAACTAAAGGTGTATTAAAATTAATCTATATACATAGACGCACAAATTTACCTCTTTCGAACTAGGATGTGAAGTTGTCAAACCTTAAGATTGTCCTAAGAAATCCATCGATTTTCATTAGGGCTTCATGACAGTAATATTTGATAAGCAGCTCATTTATTCTAGCCCACACAACAATAGAATCAATGAGGTTCAAAGAAGGAGTGAAGTTTGGGATCTAGTGTCTAATGGCTAGAAAATGTCCATTGATGAACTAAGGGCCTTCTTTTATGATGTGTTGTATGTCATCTTCAAATGTGAAAGAAACAAGATAATATCCATTTCCAACACTGATCATATTGAAGGTCAAACATTTTTTCCAAATTAATTTTAATCTGGCCAAAAGAATTTTATATCCTGGATTTTGACACATAATCTTGATAATTAGGGTTAATTTTCATTTATCTCTAATATTTTTTTCTCCTCTTTATCAAAGCATATAGTATTCACACTTGTTACGTTGGTGATATCAATGATGATGTCTCTCGAGTCCACCATATTATCATCATCCATATTACCTGAAAAAGGATGGGAATCTTGGAAAAATTCAAAGTGTAAGCCCCTAGGATAAGAGATGTCACTTTATCCTTGTATGAATTTTTGTACTTAGTCTCCATTGCCATGGTCTCTAGATTCAAATGAGATATCCTTTTTTGCTTAGAATCCTCTTTTTCCTTTCACTTGAAAATATCACTAACACTATCCTTGGAATGATTAGGGTTTGGAGATACATTAGGGTTCATGATCTCTCTATAATTCAATTACTACAATTATTAAGTTGAAGTGAGTGATGGAATATGTATTCTTTATATTCAAACTTTAGATGGGTTCTAATACTGATATTACTAGCTTAGTCTTAACATTAATACCTATTACAATGTTTACGTGGTTAAAAAAATAGAAACAAATAATTAAAATATCTATAATGCCACTCATCTTTATTCGAGAGAGATGATAATTGTATTGGTGATATTTTTAAGATAAGAGTATTTTTAACAAAAATTAAAAATAAACCACTAAATAAAAATTTATGAGTGTGCGGTCATGTCATGATTATTATTCATTATTTTGTATAATAGTAATTCATTATGAATTATTATTTCATTTTAAGTAAATACTGTAATAGTAGCTTTATGTAAAATAATAAGACAATAAATAGCTATTTCTCTAAAGCGAATGGGTTGCAAAAGTTCTATAAACAATGTTAGATTAATAATCATTCTTCTTACACAATTTTTTTTTTTTTTAACGGGTTAGTAGCTAACCTACCCATCATGGGCCTATCTATTTTGAACTATGGGTTAAACATGCCAAATGTAATATGCCTACTTTCAAATGGGTTCTAAAAAACAAAAAAAATTGACCCTAATCTGTTAGTGGCTAACCTGCTCATCATGGGCTTAACTATTTTGGATTAAAACAAAGTCAATCCTAATTAAGTTTTTGAAATGGTTTAAATGGGCTAGCAATGGGTCCCAATTATTTATTTATATAGCTCTAATTATATGTGCTTATATATAAAATAATTAAAGTGCCTTGGTCGAGAATAAATACTATTGAAGAACAAAAGTCAAGTCTTAATAAAATAATACACTGTCTCTATGGTCTTCTTAGATCTTATTTTATCTCCATAGGATAAAAGTATACTAAGTGACTGTACTTTCAATTTTTGACAATCTAGTACCTCATCTTTATATTTTGGTAAATTAATGCCCGCACTTTTAAAGTATGTGCGATCTGGTGTTTCTCTTAATAATATTTAATAGAAATTCATTTTGATGACATGATAATGACAGAAAATTAACTAAAAATTGCTAAAATCTAAAAATACGGTACTTAACTGTTGAAAAATTGTCAAAAAGTGCAATTTGCCTATTATCAAAATGAACGATCGTCATATATTATTATACAAAGACACTAAACTGTACTTATACTAATTTATCAAAATCTAAAGATGAAACACTAAATTACTAAAAATTGAAAATGCATGTACTCATCTTACCATTGTCCTTATTCCTTCTATATCTATGTACCTTATTAGACTATTTATATGGATTCATGATTATTCAATTTAAACCCTAGAGAAGCCCCAAGAATATCAAGGAACTTCTCGTGAGCTGTTAATTGAGGGTAGTGCCCATTTCCTTCTACAATCTCCACGGTTGATCTTCCGTGAATCTTCATATCCATGTAATAAGCAACTGAGCTTGGTACTGCAAGATCTTTAGCTGCTTGGACGATAGTGCATGGGATTGCCACTTTTTCAAGAACATCTCTATAGTCACCATAAAAAGCGGTTTTGGCTAAGGAAAGTGCATGTTCAGGTTTCATCCTCATCAAGTATTGAACGACCATGTCAACAGAATCGGTATCGGCAACACCCATCGCAATCGGAGCAAAAGTCGTTGCCCAGTTTTGGTAATTGGATTCAATGTTTGAGACAAGCTGTGTCATTTCTGAATCTCCAAATCCTCCTTCGTAGTCGGTCGTGTTTATGTACCTGTTCAAAAGGTAAATTCAAACATGAGTTTGATTTCATGTAGGGAGATTTTGCATTCAGTGTGAAAACATGAAATGGGACCACGATTTCTGTAGACTGTAGTTAGAGTTATACAGATATTCAGTGTATCTGAATCGAACTATAATTCCTTTTTTTACCCCAAAAGGATAAATGTACTTTTATTACTAAACAATAAAAAGGAAGGGACACTATAGAGTAGATGGGTATGAATTCATAGCATTTTATAACTCATCCAGCATATTATAAATTCTATGATATGCAAAATTTATTTATCTGAAAACATCGAAATAATTTTACACTAAAACTAAGAGTAACCCCGTCGATAATATAATAAGTAAAGAGCATGAAATAAAATAATTACCAAGTTCCTTTTACTAACATTTCTTTAACACTTGTTTCATAGAATTTCTAATGAATCCAATATCTTTTGTGCTACTCTGATTTGAAAATCATAATAGATTTTGGTTTTAAATTGTAAAAAGATAAGGGGAGAGTTAAAGAAACTAAAAAAAAGGCGATAAATAATGGTGACATGAGATAAGAGTATGAAGGAAAAAGGTGTTTTAGGTAAGATGACACTTTATTAATGATTTTTCATAATAAGTGAACCTGGGCTAATTTCTTTCTAAAACATGTAGAGTGGAAAAAATATATTACTACCTATTTCTTATTTATTATTATTCTATAATTTTTGTTTATAGTCTATGGAACCTATATCCTTACCCCCGTATATTAGAGTACAAAGTGTAAGCTGCAGGCTAGGTACATGATATATATAGCAAGTCAAGCAAGTTTTAGAAATTTTTGTATCCTATTCTATGACCATTAATATGCTAGGCTATAAACAAGTCGAGTTGAGATGATACATACTACGCTTAAAATTAACTTGAATAAAAAAACACAAAATTCAAACTTGATCGAGTTTTAATTTTTAAGTTTCAACTCGAATTAATACTCGATAAACTTGAGGATAACTTGGTTAGGCTCGATTAATTTCATAAAAACTAACTAAATTAAGATAAGTCGAGATTTGTGAATAAAATAGGGGTTTTATAGTTGACTTAGTATTAAATATAATAATGCAAACCATGAAAAAGGAATGATGAAAATAGGCTTTAAAAAAAAAGAAAACATAATTTTTAAAATTTTTCTTATGAAAAAATCTATAAAACTCAATTAACCACGTGAGTTACCTGAATGAGTATTTCAAAATTGGAACTCGAAACTGATAGCTACTTGATAGCTCAAACTTGAGCTTGACCTGATTGCAATAACCGAATTTGAGTATCACTGAGTTGACTCAAGTAGTTGTTGAGTAATCTTAACTCGTTTACTTCTTAGTCAATACCCACTTAAGACTTTTTTTTTTAATATCAAAAGAGGAGCTTAAAAACGCCTAAAATTACATAGCACAATTACAAAAAACCTAACATCAACAATATATTACATACAAATTTTAGCAAAATTAAGAAGAATAGAATTTAGAACATGATAACCAATGGACTTTATTTAGTTGAGTGGGGTACAAATAGGTCCTCTATTCAATAGGGTCATCCACCAATCCCTAAACTCTATCAAATTGACTTGGAAATTTATAGTAAAAAGATGTGATTTTTAATTTTTTTTTTTCATTATTTCAGGATTTGTGGTTTAAATTTTAATCTTTTTTACTTTTTTTTCTTTTTTAATTTCTAACCTTATTAAATTTTTTTGTACACTTTATTTTTTATTGACCACCTACCTTTAGAGTAAATGAATAATTCTATTTTAAATCAATTTCAAAATCTTAGTTCAAAAAACGAAGAAAAAACCATTTTAAAAAAAGATTGGATTTCAAAGATAAAATTTTTATTTCTAAAAATAAATTTTATCACAAAATTCATTATTATTGATTCTATACATAAAAGTAGAATTTTTTTATTAATTTTTCATTTACATAATTTATATCATTAAAGATTAGTTTTCTTATAATATAAAACATGGTAAGTCTTTTTATGAAAGTGTTAGGATCTTACGTGTCTTTAATATTAAACAGAAAATTGGTTGTGTAAAGAAACCGAATTGAACCAATTGGATATTTATTTGATGAGTCTGCACTTATATATAAGTATATATGTAATTTATATAAATTATCAAAACAACAAATGAAATGAAAATATAATTAAAAAACAATTAAAACAATACAATAAAAATCTAAAGAATAATAAAAGTAGTAAAGATATCAAAATAAAGTGTTTTCCTTTAATATCGTACATAAATATACAGAACTTCTATAATCTCTACTACTGTTAATATAAAAATTAAATTAATTATAAAAAAATAATATTAAAAAATTTAAAAGTTTAATCCTGGTTAAAAATATATGAATCTTTCATTGATGTGATAAAATATGTTTCATTATAATCGTCACGGACTCATACAATTTTCCATCCATATACACTAAAATGGGTATACATATTGTGTCCGCCATTACTTCTTACAAATAAATAATTGAAACAAAAAAAAAAAGGGAGCTTGCCTGGGGAGGCTGCAACAAGTACGAGCTTTTGAAAAGATCGGGCCTTTTAATGGAAGCAATACAACCAATAATGCCAGACATGGAGTGTCCAACAAGAACTGTCGACTTTATACTCATCTCATCAAGAAGATTGATCAAATCCTCAGCAAAAGCATCATATGAAGGGTACTTCAAAGGGTCATAAAGCGTTTGGTCTTGAACAGCCCCTGAAAAGTGCCAGTCAAAGACCAGGACCTGAAAATGTTTTGACAAACATGGTGTGATTTTGTACCATGAGGTCTGGTCTCCAGCAAATCCATGTGCAAGTACTATCGTTTGGTTTCCCGAACCAAGGATTCTTGCATTCATGGATGCCGTGAGGCCTTGCTCTTTCACAGCCATGTCTGGATATGGAGGGAAAGTGGGCAGCGAACGAGAGAGAGAGAAAGGGGTAGAGCTGGAGCTATTTGGCGTGCTTGTGCACTAGCGAAATGTAATGGAATCTATTTATCAAGAAACAAGAAGAGAGAGTTAGTAATTGAATGCGACACATATGGTGGTTGAAGGCTTGAAGCAACCTCGCACCATGTTTGGTTTTTTTTTTTTTCATCGAAAGTTTGGTTGGATGGAATGAAATCAGTATTTTAGTTTTATTTTTAAAAATATTATTTTTTTTGTTTATTTGTGAAAATTTATCAAAAGAAATGTTTATTTATATGATGCAACTGTTTCTAATAAAAAAATTATATTTTATTTTGAAAATATTTTTAATTATAAAATAAAAAATTGTTATTCTTTTGATCTTATTCCATTCAAGTGTACCAAATATATTGTTGATGTTTGATTTAAACTAATTTTGTCTTAAACTTTTTATTTCGATGTAATTCCCCTAATGATATATATACATTTAATAATTTTTACAATTATAATCTCGGCTATTCAATTATTTAAACGTTATTGGTACGAAAACACTCGAGATAAAAGATTCGGGTAACAAATTTTTATCTCTTTGGTGACGGTACAACTGTAGTGCATATGCTGGAAAAGAAAAATTTATGTCAACAATTATCTAGTAATAAAATTTGTTGGTATTTAAAAGAATTTGTGTATGGCAAATATTATTTAATTTCTACATATCTTTTTGCATGTAATTGTAAAAGTGGGGGCAGTGGAAAGCGTTGGTTGTAAAAAGTAGGGATCACCAATAAGTGAAATGTAAATGGTTTTTAAAAGTAAATTCATAATAATATATTCATTCTAGTTATCTCGTGTTTTAAATTTTTAGGAGTAAAATGGTAATTATGTGAAATTAAAAATAAATGAAGGAAATAAAAATAGCACTTAAAAACCCTAAAATGTTCAATGGCCTTAATATTATGGGAATTTTAGCATCTTATCCACAAGATCTTGCAATCTAACCTATCATCCCACAGTTGAAATAATCATAATAGTTAATACTTTGTATGTGAATAGTACAATCATGGATGTAAGTAATATTTGAGCTACTTAATGTTATGGGTGAAACACATGTTTGTCAATCTTGTAAAAAAAATTATCTAAACACAAATTATAATTTAATTACCAAGTTAACCAATGAGAAAACCACATATATTAAATGTGACATAGTTTTTTAACAAAAGAATTGCATCAAAGAGAAGGAAGAAATTATATGATTAATGATCCATCAAATAAAAATTACACAAATATAAACTACATAAAAATAATTATCGAGCTAAATCATATCTTCTAGATGCAATTTATTAATGTACACATGAGTTGTATGTGTAACATACGATTCATACGTAGCTATATGTGAATCACAACTCCTATATGTGATTCATATAAAACATATATGAGTCACATTTATAAGATGCGTTTTAGCATTGTAGCATTTTGCTAAATCACATCTTGTATAAGTTTTCATTAATAAAAATGTGAATAGGATTTCCCACATGTGATTTTGCATCGGTATTTAGGTAGTTATTTTTATATAATTTGTCATTGTATAATTTCTTTTTTAAAAGTTAGTAGACACGTGTTTAATTATACATTGCAGTAAGACAATTTACAATGCAATTTTGGTTTTCATACGTAAGTGTAATCAGTATTAAATGCATTGTGTTGTAAAAGGGGAAACACAGGGGTGAGTGCAACTTGGTTTGGTCCGGTTTTCACTAAAACCAAACAAACCATAATTTACGATTTTGTTTTTTCTCCTTTCTAAACTGAACATTAAATAACAATTTGGTTTGGATTAGAAAATTTTCAAACCCTTAAATAACAGTATGGTTTGATCTAGTTTACAGATTAAATCAAATTTCTAACAAAAAAACTTAGTTCTAATATTTTACAATTATGCGATATTCAAATATTAAACCACACTATAAAGTTCATGTTGTGAATCTTAACAAAATACTTTATAAATTCATCACATTTATAATCCATAATCCTTTATAAAATTATTTAGTCACCAACACAATACTCTTACTAAATAATACATAATAAAATATAATCTATATTTTTCTAAAAAATATAGTCAACCATTTGTTAATAAATTTGGCAAAAAACAATTTTCTATCAATAAAAGTCATATATGAATAAAAGTGATCTACTAACGAAATATATAACAAAAAAGTAATACATAATAATTATATACTAAATAATAAATTCATACTCCACAAAGTTTAAACGATTAATAAAAATAACGTTAAGTTATCAATAAAGGAATATATCTTGAACTTAAAAAATAATTTTAAAAAAGAAATAAGTTATGGTTAACCAATATTCATCATATAATAAATATCATAAAAAAATCATAAGAACATATAGGACTTTTATTAAATCATTATAACAAAATTTATAATTTATAAGTAAAATATTTTTATATTTATCTAAAATTGTTCGATTGATTCAATTTATTCCTTCAAACTAACCATAAATCTACGGATTGGTTTGTATTGAGAATTTTCTAAACCAGATTGTAAAAAAAAAAAAAAAAATTAGTTTGGTTTGGTTCAGTTTGGCTGTTTTTTTTTTCCTACCCGTAAGGAATGTCACTCTCCTTTATAGGGAAATTCATAGTCTCGTCATTAATTTTGATGGGACCGATCCTACTATTACCAATGGCTCATACCATGTCAAACCGTGAACCATTAAAATAGTCTATATTCTAATTATTATTTTATTTTAATAGTTAGATGCTTGTCTGAATGGACTGTATAAGCACCCTCTCTGTAATAATAAAGGGTATGGAAATGAGGGAATATTATCTCTCTTCCGCAACATAAATGCACATACTTCATAAAGGGAGGAACATTATCATTCCTTGCAAAATGATTCTTGTGATTCCGCCAATCAAAATAAATGTGCTTGCATTGTAAATGATGGAATGCGTAGTGACTATAGTAATTGATTATACAAAAGTCACGTTTAACAACTACTACGCATGACCAAGTTTTAAATCATGTATTTTATTTGTGATTTTGCATTGGAACTTTGATAATTATTTTTGTGTAATTGGTATTTGTGTTTTTTTTACTAACGGATCATTAAATAGTCAATTTCCTCAAATGTGATGGTGAATAAGTTTATTTTTCTTTATGTTTTTCTAGTCAAAGTGTAATCTATGTATTCCTAAATTTTAGGAGTTTAGTTGTTGAATATATGTTTAGCTTTTGCACAATATCTGCAAAATGTGATCTAGTTGTCTATCTTCTAAGAGGATTATGCTATGTCAATGCCCTTTTCTACAAGTTCTTTTATGTATATTTAAAAAGGCTTCCTCAATTCTCAGTAAAGTCAAGAGGAAACATTTTCTTGAAACTCACTTTTCTCGTTAAAAAAAAAAAAAAAAAACCTCTCTTTTTGATTAATGGTATCAAAACAAGTGAACAGGGGGGTGGGTTTGTGGGGAAAAGTGAAAACATGCAAGGTTTGAGAGCGCTTAAAGCATCAACTTTGTCATTTACCTAATGGTTACATGACCTAGTTTCATGTAAGCAGCAATCCTATGTTTTGATGGTCACTGTGACTATTAGAGGATTATAATGGCAGACTTCTTGAGGTCTAAAGAGTATTGGCACATTGTTGAATTTGGAGATTAGAATCAGTAGTGAGAACAATGTTGTTAGCATATAAAAAAAAAAAAAAAGCGAAAAGCTGAAAAACCTAACATGGTTGTCAAAATTGTTTATGATTTTAGGAAATTCTTCCATATAAAATCATGCAAGGTTTGAGAACGCTTAAAGCATCAACTTTGTCATTTACCTAATGGTTACATGACCTAGTTTCATGTAAGCAGCAATCCTATGTTTTGATGGTCACTGTGACTATTAGAGGATTATAATGGCAAACTTCTTGAGGTCAAAAGAGTATTGGCACATTGTTGAATTTGGAGTATTAGAATCAGTAGCGAGAACAATGTTGTTAGCATATAAAAAAAAAAAAAGCGAAAAGCTAAAAAACCTAACATGGTTGTCAAAATTGTTTATGATTTTAGAAAATTCTTCCATATAAAATCATTTTTTTTTTTATAATCTTACAATTTTTACCGACTATGTGTAAATTAGATAGAATTTTACATTTTTAATTGAATTTATCAATTCCATCTATTTAAGTTAAATAAACTAAAATATGAATAATACAACCATACTTTATATAATGATCCGCCCTTAAATTACTCTTAGGTCGTTTAGCTTAGTGACATCGCACACAATCGGGTACGTTCCCCCTATACCCATGACTACCCTAACTATAACCATCGCGGTTCAAACTTAGGACATGGGGCTTTTGTTTGCCTTAAAGACAATGCCTCTATTTACCTAGATCTTCCCGTCCTCTTTCTCTACCTTTATTTCTATTGCTATACCAAGCTACCCAATGACAAAGGAAAAGGAGAAAAAGCAAATTTCATTAAAGAAAGGAAAGCTAAAACACTATCATGGTTCTTCATTGTGAAAAGCAACTAGGATATGATATTTGGCGTTTGGATTAAAGCAATCACATGAGTGAATGTAATTCTTCTTTTTTCTTATTTAAATGAAGATTTTTACTCCACATTTTGTTTCGATTACTGTTCTACTAGTAATATTTTTGAAAAAGGTGACATTGGAATAAAACAAAAAATGGTTTTGCAGAAACAATCTTTAATGCGTTGAATGTTCTTGACTTGAAAATAACAATCTATTGAGTGCTAGTCAGTTACAAGAAAAGGGTCATGTCATCATTATTCAAGTATGTGCTTGTAAAATTCATGATTATAGTAGTGGTGTTATTACAATTATCCCAATGAGTTTAAAAAGGTTGTTTTCCTTGAAGATTGAAAGCATTTATTCTTGTTTGATGACTAATACGAAAGATTTTACATTGTACAACAATTTTGTTATGGTCACTTAAACTTCATTGGACTAAAGGCACTTAAATAAAAGAATATGGTGATTAGCCATCCTCAAATTAATGTTCCTTCTCAAGTTTGTGAAGAATGTGTTGTCAGTAAACAATAAAGTTCTCAATTTCCACAAGGCAAGACATCGATAGCGAAAGATGTAATCCCATTTCTAATGGGGGTAAATAGTATCTCATTACCTACATTGATCATTTTAGCTAAGAAACGTGTTTTTTTTTTTTAGGAAAAATCAAAAGCTTTTAGTGCATTCAAAAGCTTCAAAGTACGTGTTGAAAATAAAGTAAGAAATACAAATAAAACTTTTTGCATGATTGTAGTGTAGAATATTGCTCAAAAGTGTTTAATGGTTTTTCTTATGCACATGACATTTGAAGAGAGCTTAGAACTACTTATACATTGCAACAAAATGGACTATCGGAGAAAAAAAATAGAACCATCCTCAACATGGGGCATAAAGGTAGACTGACTTTTTATACTTTTAATTTTTGACAATTTAGTATCACATCTTTATATTTTAACAAATTAGTACTCGTATTTTTAAAATATGTGTGATTCAATATGTTTGTTAAATATATTTGACAAACATTCGTTTTAATAATGGGATAATAGCAAATATTTAGCAAAAAATTATCTGAATCTAAAGATGTGACACTAAACTACCAAATAATTGCCATAAATTGAAACTACAGATACTTGGCATATCATCATCTTATCATAAAAATAAATGTCTGTCAAATATTGCCAGAAACATTGAATTGCATATACTTTGAAAATACAAACACTTATTTATCATAGTTTAAAGATGAGATACTAAATTGCCAAAAATTAAAAATACAGGATCTTGGCTTGCCATTATCTCCTCATCATGGTGAGATGCTTGCTATCAAAGAGTTTTTGGTTGAAAGTGGTGATTTAAAGCATGCATGTTTTGAATAGAAGTCCTGCCTTTATTATTCAAAACATAATATGAGAAAAAGCTTGGGGTAGTCGAACACCAGCAGTAGACTACTTCAAGATACTGAGGTCCATTGCCTTACGCACGTCTTAAATAAATAAAGAAAGAAGCTCGATGATAAGGGCAAAAAGTGTCTTTTTCTATATAATTGAGACATATAAAGCTTATGGGTTTATTTGGATTATTTAATTTTTATTTGTATTTGATTTGATCTAATCCACATACATATCTTATTTGTATTTAATTTATTTATAAGTAAAAAATGTATATTTTTTCTCTATATTTATTTTTTGACAAATATTTTTTTGAAAATGACAAAAATAAAATACCAAAATGACCGGAAAATGTTGAAACAAACATAGCCTAATTCATTGACAAAAAGATTGTAATCAACAGAGATGTAATTTTCAATGAGGAGATCACATGGAATTGGAATGAGCAATAGCCTCCTATTCCAACTAGTTTTGAAGGTAAAGAAGATTGTAGTCTCTACATCATTTAAGTGTAGCAGCAACTAATGGAACTTCTATAGTTACTGATGTATCACAAACAACATAAAAAATGCAGTCGTTGATTCACATCTCTATCATGTTTGGAAGAGGCTTGCATGGTTGGAAAATTTAGAGGTACCTGGGATTGATTAAATAGAAGATCTAGTCACTTACTTTGCTTTTATTTTCAAATTATGATCCTACAACTTTTGAAAGTACTATAAAAAAAATCAAAATGGCTAAAAACAATATATGATAAAATTGAAGCTATTTAAAGAAACAACACTTGAGAGCTATGCGATCTTCTACAAGGGCATTAAACCATTAGTGTAAACTGGATTTCCAAAAAAAAAAATTGAAAATGATTGTGAAGTTAGTAGATATAAAGTGCAATTATTAATTAAGGGTTACATGCAAGAATATGACATTGACTAAAAAGGAGTTTTTGCTTTGGTTGCAAGGCACCATGCAATCAGACTAGTGATTGCATTAGTTGCTCAACATTCATGGCTGATTTATCAATTAGATGTCAAATTAGCATTAATGTATATCCACTCAGAAGAGCACGTATTGATTAAATAACCCCTTAATTATGTTGACATTGGAAATAATCATAAAATTTGTAGATTGTAGAAAGTTTTTAATGAACTAAAACAAGTTCCAAGAGCTTTGTAAAGTTAAGGCTTGTTTCTTAAAAGTTGGTTTTTCCAAATGATCTTATGAGCATTAATTTTTTGTTAAAATTGTTGATGAATGGAAAATGCTTATTATGTGTTTGATGTTGATGGATTTTCATTTATAGGAAATCGTAATTCCATGTTTGATAAATTATAGAGTTCCTTGATGGACACACACTTTACAAAACAAAATATGGCTAGGTTAATGTATCTAATTGCAACAAGGCATCACATAATGTGTTTTGTGAGTTTAATCAACAGATTCATGGGAGTCCTACTAAAATGCGTTTGTTAGTAGCTAAGAGAATTCTACATCACCTGCAAAGAACTAAAGTTTTTTGCTTTCTTTATTTGATAGTGATTTTGCAAAAGGTCAAGATGACAAGAGGAGCACTTCAGGCTATGTTTTCATGTTGGGTACAAGTGTAATTTCTTGGTCATCCATGAAGCAACAAGTAGTTATCTTGTTAAGTATAGAACTTAGATTTGTTATCACAACAATTGCTGCTTGTCAAGCTATTTAGCTAAAGAGAATTCTTGAAGAATTACAATTCAAGAAACTAGGAGCTACCATAATTGATTGTGGTAATGATTTAGTATTAAAATTCTCACAGAACCCAGGTAACATGGAAGAAACAAGCATATAGATGTGAAGTTCTATTTTTTAAGAGATTTCAATAATTACGAAATCATTAATTTGAAGAATCGTGAAAGTGAGGAGCAGTTGGCTAACTATATTTAATGACCTTTGAATTTTTTCCCCTCCAAAATTTGAGATGTTTATTGGGTACTTGCACCATGAAGGATGTTGATGTTGCTATTACACATGTAAACGGAAGCAACAGAGTTTTTCAAATTAAGGGAGGATTGTTATGATCGATAAGTTCATTTTTCTTTGTGTTATCCTAGTCAAAGTATAGTTTATGCAATTCTAATTTTTAGGAGTTGAGCTATTGAATATATGTCTAGCTTTTACAAAATATTTGCAAAACATGACATAGTTGCCAATGTTTAAGAGGAGTATATGACCTTAGTGCCTTTTTTTAGAAGTTTAATTATGTATTGTCCATTTGAAAGGCTTCTTTTACTCTCAATAAGATCAAGGAAAAAACATTCTCTTAAAATTCTATTTTCTTTATATCATGTAAATATCACCCTTAAAAAACAACACTTATTACAATTTTAAAAGGAGACAATTCTACTAATTCCTAAAACACCAAAAGCATCTTAATTGCTTTCATAATGTAGATGTACATTACTTTTTAACTTTTAATATATTAGATTATTTGACTAAAATTTATGAGATTTTTCATTCCAATTTTGAGTAGAAATTTTTAGAAACACGTAGTCTAGTTTTGACATTTTAGTTGGTATATAAATTTTAATATAGGGGAAAATGTAACCTTAAACTTTGATTTTTGTGTAGATACACCTTGAATTTTCAAATGTAGCAAATTAACCTCTTAAACTTTGATAAATTAACAGATAATTTAAGTTAAACATGACCTCATTAATTTTGAATTTGGTGTAAAAACACCCCTCAAACTTATCAAAATGTGTATTACTAGCTCCTTAAATTTTATTTTAGTGTATTTTGTATTAAACTAAAAAAGAAAATCAATTGTCTTTGCTAATTTATTAATGTTCAGGGAGTTATTTGTTATATGAAAGTTATGATAACACTAATAGATTAGGGAGTTCATTTGCAATTTCTCCTTTTATATTTTTTTGGCAAAATTGACATGTCATGACATATAGCAAATGTAGAAAAGAAACATCACTTAGCATTATTAATCAAAGGTAAATGTACACATTTATTGGTTTAATTATTCTTTTTTTTATTTGATTAATCATATTTTCTTTCCATTTTATTAAAACTAGTGAATGATGCATCCTCACTTTGTTTTTGCCTTTGTGGAAAAAATGAAACTGTTTTTGTTATAGAAAATAAAAAGAAAGAAGAGAGAGAGAGAAGGGATTAGCATTCAGGGTAGGTTGTTATAGGAGGAGAGAAGAGTGTTCGTCTAATAAGATAAAGACAAAAAATAACTGTTATACTTTAGTTTTTTATTTTTTGACACGAATGAAGTAAATCCACTCAATAATAATAGATATTCTATTTTGTTAAATAATTTTTCCATAGGCCTTTTTTTATTTTTTTGTTTTATTTTTATATTTTATTATATATTATATATTGTATGGATAAATGATATTTAATATATTGTATAGATAAATATATTTAATATCATTTTATTAATGTAATTATTATGTACTTATCAAAATCTAACAAGTGTTAGGCATTAAAAAAATTAATAAAGTTATCATAAATCCTTTTTTTTTCTCATTTCTAAGTATCTGTACATATAAAACACAAAACAAAATTTTAATTTAAGTTTGTGCACAAGTTTTAGTTGTGGAGGGATTTATATATTTGTGTTTTGTAATGATAATTTTTACGACCGATCAATGAAAATGGAAGATTTAAGGATTGAAATTATTAGAGTAATAGAGACAAATGATAGTAAAAACAAATAGGCAGCAAGTTGATTACGATAGTTTTTGGATGATTGCAATTGCAAAAGAGGGAATGAATTGCACAAAATTCAGGTTAAGGGATAAAACAAGAACACAATAGGAACAGAGTGAGAGTAGTCTAACCAAACAATGGCCTAAGTCTTTTCTTTTCCTTTTATTTATTTTTTAAGAAAAATGTAGTAGAATGACCTAATATTTGTGTGCATTTATAAAATAGACCCTCAATTTATAAAACATTCATTTAAGAGTTTCTATCAATGTGCTTAAACATCGACACCGGACTAAATTAGCTCGAACCAATCGGTTCGTGAGTTTAGTTAGCTCAAAACTACTTGGCTTAAAGCAAGTCGGGCCGGTTTCAGCTACTGTTGATTCACGAGTGGTTCTTAGCTTGTTAAACGCTTATACTTCTTTTTTTTTTTAATTTAAAGAAATTTAGAAAAATAAAAGGAAAATTATAAAAAATTAAAATTAAAATCAAAATTAGATAAATCAAATTTTAACTTAATATTCAATTAGGCGTAAGAGAAATATTGTTTATCCCTTTTATTGAAAGATTATCTTATGTCTACATTTATTTATGCACAACCATATCTACTTGTAGTTTTCAAATTAGTAATATAAGATTATAAAATACTCAACACACAAATCACAAAGACAATAAGAAGTCTCACATTCAAAATAAAACCCCTTTTGGTTCCAACCTATCAACCTTGTTCAATTGGATTTATTATTTGTGTTATCAATAATAACAATGCATTGAATGTTGTGAATAATAATAAATTTCACTATTCATTCTATTTATGATTTATATTTATCTTTTTTTTTTTTTACTTTTCCTCTATCCATTACTTTGTTTTAATTTTTTTTTTTTTTTTGGGATGACCTAGCTGGCCTGATAGGTAGCACAGGCAAAGCTTGGCAACTACTAGGTCAATTAACAGGTCTTCACCCGTACGGTCGGGCTAGTTCACAGTCTAACCTGACTCGTGCTGGGGTTTAAATGTGTTGTTAATGGAATTCGACACGAAATTTTGAAAAGTTAATATAAATTATGTGGTAATACTATTCATCATGCCAAGTAATTATTTAATCTTTTCTTTCCTTCTTTTCAAATTTTACTATAAAAAATAAAAAATTAAAATAATAATACATCTCTTGTATCTCTCTCTAAAATATCCATCAATACTCATTAATTAAAAAAAAAAAAAAAAACCTTTACTTCAATCAAAATTGAAACCTAACCCTATAATCTATGGATGCCTAATCTTAACTATCAATCTTAAATATCTCTACCTATGCAACCTTCAATTACTTCTTCACAAAATACGCAACTTCTTACACATCTTCCTCGCATTGGAGTTCACCAGTTCTCCTCACTCTGATTCTCCTCCAGTGTCCCCGCAACATGGTGGTATGGTATGGATATGGCATTTCCGTATTCAATCGGTGACATCATGGCTTCAATGAGGAAAATGAAGCTATCCCTAGAAGGATATAGATGCAACTTGAGGTGAGTATGGATCCCCATCTCTAAGGTTGTAATTTGGTCTCTCTTCTTCAGTCTTACCGATTCCCATTACACGAACTCAAGTCAAGATTGAGAAAAGAAGAAGGCCCAAGTTGCGTGTTGAAAATTGAACATACTATAGAGGTTGCAAGGTCAAGCTACTTTGAAAGTTAAGATTGCTTGGCTTAAGTGTTTGCTTGTGGATTATATTAATATTATTAGCTTATCCATTGCTCGTGCTTATGAGATGAATCCATGTAATGATTAGTGTGTTAATCAAATGTATTGTCAACATCTGCTTACTGATGGCATGAGTGGAAGTAGTGAAGTGATGCATAGTCATGCATATAATGGTTATGAAGTTGAAAATTTCCATTACCAAATCTTGGGATATTCATTGTTGCAATTTCTTTTAAATGAACTAAACATATTTCATTGAGATAAAAGGGAAACAAAGTGAATGGGTTTTTACTATTATATTGATCGAAAATTTTCCAAACTACGAAGTATTGATATTTTTGTCCCTCTCCTAATTTTCTAGTCATGTTATATATTATGTGACCTCTATGGTTATGGTTGTCAATATGATTGATATTTTTTTCTCTCTTAATTTTCTTGATATCTATATATATATATATATATTTAATTTTAGAGTAAAATTTCAAAATAAGGAAAAGACTAAAGTAGAGACAAATTGCTACGTGGCATGTTGAGTTATATGACCATTTTAATATTTTAAAGCATCATGTCAGATTTTGTTAACAATATATTAACAGAAACTCTTAAATGTATGAAACTTAAAAATATAGTTGGCACAGTTATATTTGTTGTGCAAAATATTCCATTAGAGATCTGTAACATCCACAAGAGTCATTTTTGTATTTTTTTTCTCATTTAAGGTTAGTAAAATATTTTAATATATATATATATATATAGTATTTTTTATATTTATTAGAATATAATGCATTATCATAAGTATTGAATTGCTATTTACTCATATAATTATGTATGTAATTGTCTAATATGTAATTTATTTTGCCAGCTATATATAATATTTGTTGAGTTTATTTAAATACACACCTTATATCACTATAGATTGTAGTAAATTTATACAAAGTCTATTCTACGTTTATATATGAATATTGTAGCAAACCAAAACTCTATCCACCGAAGTAATATCCTCTTTCGCTTAATGTCACACACTTTTGTTTTTAATGCTAACTATTTCCTAGGAGGTCACTTATCTTAGGTGTTATTTCTACCAACCACACTTAACTTGAGAGTTCTAATGAACTCCAAGCCATCACACCAAAGGACACATCGATGATTAGAGTTCTAAGACCTTGTATTCGAGGGATATCGCATTCCAGAGTTCATCAAAACTCTAAATTAAGCGTGCCTAATGAAGAACACTCTTAGAATGGGTGACCACCTAGGAAATAACTAGCACCAAGGACAAGGCATTAAGCAAAAATAAACAATACCTCGTGGGTAAAGATATAGGTGTTACAGGTGGTATTAGAGTAGTTCACCGGCTGAAAGTGGGAGAGTTAAGTGCTATATAATACAAAATGCCCCATAGTGGGGGCACCTCTTTAACTTATATGAAGCACCTCTAGTATCATCCTTGTCTAGTGTGGTTCTTGACCTATATAACAAAACTAACAAAGACATCTGTTCTATAAAGTGAGAGAGAATGTGATATTCCTCAAATAAGGTGTCAAAATTCTAGTTATCGATGTACCTTGAGGTAGTGGCTTGAAGTTTATCAAAACTCCAAAGTTAAGTGCGTTAAGTGGAAAAAACTCGTAGGTTAGGTGACTACTAAAAAACTGGCACCAAGAGTAAAACTATATGGCATTGACTGAAAGCAGACACTACCTCAAGTGTGAAGTTCTGGGTCGCTACAAATATATGTTGTGTCATTGGCATAGTTTTGGATATGTGAAGTAACAATTTATAGAATATTGCATAGAAATGTGTTTACAAATGTGATAATCATAATTACCAATGGGATTGTGTTTTTCCTTTTATTTATTTATTTTTTTATTTTTATGGAAAATAGCAACTAAATTAGATACCAGGTTTGTTTGAATGGTTTATTTTTCATATGTATTTGTATCTTTTTCAAAATAATATGTGTAATTATGTTCGATTTATATTTATATTTTATCTATATTTGATCTTTTAATAAGAACTACTTATCTGTACCTAATTCTTTATAAATAATTTATTAAAAAAATTTAAAAAAATGTCTGCATTTATAATTAGCCAACAAACAAACATACCCATCATACAACTCTTACAAAGTTCGCTGAATGATGAACCAATTAATGAGGCAAAATCAAAAAATGCATTGACCTTGGAATGGGACATTGCATGGGAAAAGAAGAAGAGAATCGATCAAAGACGCTACGTACTGCTACAGGCGAGATTCAATAAATTCTTGACAGGAACTTTTGATCTATTACAAGTTAGAAAGATGCATGCATTTGGGATTTTTTAGTCTCATTGTCTTTCATACATATGAAATATACTGAGAAGTGAGACCCACATATCAATAGGAATACATAACAACCATAAAAAAGTGGTAGTTTAAACATATTAATTAGTGTGGCATATCGCACGTATGATGACACCGAAAGTTGGATAAATATATTCGAACAATGTGGATGAATCTTTTTAAATTTTAAAGGTATATTTTTATCATTTTATAATTTTTAAAAGTATATAAGTTATTCCTAAATCCTAATGATTTTGTGTATAATGGTTTAAGTGGTTGCATACATTATTGGTGTATTCATAGAGTCAACAATGACTGTCCTGCCTCGAAAGGCCGGACAATCCACCATACGCAATAGAGAATGGCTGTAAGTAGTGCTGTGATTATTCTGAAACTTCTCTTGTTGCGTAGAGGCGCTTATAGTTTGAAGACATCTGAGGAGGCTTGTAGTATTTTCTTGTAAATAGCATATATCAAAATAAAGCAGTAGCAATTTACTTAGACAAAGTTTATAGGATTACATAGATGGCTTTATTTTACATGGCAAGGTTTCTACAGCATAATTCTCGAAATTCGTACTCTCACCCTTTCTGTACAACCCCTTTTTATTCTAGTACTAACCTGTGGAGGTCCCCTACCTAGTTTGGATAATAAATAGGCCTGTGACAACAAACTGTACGAGGGTAAGCAAACCACAGCTCAGTGAAGTATAAATCCTTACACTATACCGTTCATGGAACAACAAGCAAGTTAATTAGTGGCCTACACAAGTTGTAGCAAGCATATGACAATAGAATGAATGCATATATATATACATAGTTGACCAGAAACTATATATAGAACGGATTTACGCCCTCCGTATCACGGGTTAGGGAGGATTTGAGACCGTCAATTCCCATGAAACCCTGGCTTCGAACTGAGCCTTCACAATCTATTATGTTAGATAAATAATAGTCACAATATAAGGTCCAGAAGTAGGTTTACACTTAAGCAATGGTATCAGCGCGGCCTCTAGCAATAGGCTGTATCCCTAAGTACATGTTAGTTCCTCAACATATTAGAGGTAGGGCCTATGATTAACCCATCCAGTCCATTGTAGGGTGGTGACGGCTCCTATTGATGTAGTATGAGTGATGCATGATCAAGTATTGTATTTAGTCGGATATATCAAGTTTAGTTAATTGATGCGACCAAAACAATTTCACAACATTCATCATGTTGTTATCCTACTTAATCACAGATTGTTTGAGTAGTTTAAAGTAGTTTGGCAATGCAATTCAAACACGAAGCAAGTACACACATGGCAAACCCACATGCAATCCAATTTGTTCATATGTTTATAGGTACACTATATTACCAACACAAGCAGATATAGAGATCATAGGATATATACTCACTCTTCCATAAGGGTCTAGCTGTCGTAGTAGTCTTCAGGCAGCTCGTTGTCCAAAGCGGTTTCTCTTGAGTTGTGAGAATCCAAAACATGGGACTGAGTATTTTGTAAGAAAATTAAGCTACAAAAGCTCTAAGCTTTCTATAATTTCCATTGTTTAAATTAAATCGTATGTAACTTTCTTATTCCTAATCCGATTAAGGTGATTAAATAGTTGTTTTGACGCATTCTGTATTGTGAAGAAACAATTAAAACTTACTATTCCTAATTTCTGTCATGCACTACTCTTATATAAAATTCATATATGTATTCATGACTTGGGCGAATTATAGGCGATGTACTAACTTTAGGGTACTGAGATATAATCTGTCCACAATTAAAAGAAATCAGCTATAGAATCAAAGCAATAAGAAGACAGGCATTAGTTGATTGCAAGGAGAAGAGGTGCATAGGGGTTGTTATTGTAATGTCTTACCAATGCTAGGAGGTAGGTCAACGTTTGGGTAGTGGCTGAGTTCCTTAGGATACAAGGCCGTAGAGGAATGTCTTCTATATAACTAATGGAGAGGTATTCATGGCTTGAAGGGATTTGTGATCTTCACCTCTAAATTCCTTCTTTCCTTGGTTAAAGAAATGAACCTTATACTAAGTGATGGGAAGGATGGTGTTCTTGGATTACTGTAGTGCCCACCACTGTGCTCGATCACCCATTCCATGTGGGTTGTCAGTGGAGGATTCACTGTGTGATTCTTGGCTGCATCAACATAGGAGAGTGGAGTTCTTATGGCTGGGTATATGGAGGATTAGAGGTGAGTATCTAGTAGGCAATTAGGAAGAGGTCTTGTTATTTTATAGGGTGCAGGTGCTTCTTTACTAAGTGAAGTCGTGCTAGGGAGACTTCTCCTAGCTAGGTGGCAACGCGCATGGCCTTGTGATCCTCTCCTTGACAGCTGTTGGGATTCTCTAAATCTGGTCGAGCAAGGGGTAGCAACTTCACTACCGTGGGAATTATTTCATGCTCCAATGTGAGCCTCAAGGTCTAGCATTTCTGGTTGTCCTAGCAGCATCCTTGTCGGTAATCCAAAGAGAATCTTGTTGAGACAGCCGAGGAGGTCCCCTGCAACACATGCACCTCCTTCCTTCCCCCCCCCCTCTGCCGTGCTTGATGTGTGTCCATCTTCGTAGGAGTTCTTGGGTTTAGCAGTGCAATTCCCGAAGGAATTTCTTGAGTTACGAAGTTTGCAGGTGGTCTCCTCTTCTGGTCTGGCTGTCCAGTATGAGTTCCATTTAGGGAGATGATGGGGAGCCTAGCGTGACAACTGTTCATAGTCTTCAGTAAGCTTGTGTCATGGAGGAGACAGCGGTGGGGTTTCAAGGATTCTTGTAGGCCTGGCTCTAGCTGGTTAGGACGCGACATCAGTTGGGGCAGCTCCTCCATGATCGGGTTGGTTAAGGCTTGCTCAAGCTCTTGCTCAGCCTTTGCGTGCTCCAACTCCTACGCGCACTCCACACACACGCTCACTACTCCCCACTTGCGCGCTTAAAGCAAGGCACTCCCTTTCACACACACTGCACATTCCCTTTTTGGTGTTCCCTGATCGTGCCCCCAACCGAGCAACTCCTCCATGGCTCACTCGCATATTAGCGGCACACTCACACACATTAGCAATGGTCGGGCAAATTTGCCATGATGGTCATCCAAGGTCTAGTATTTCCAATTGCTTAAAATACTATATGTACTCATAGGGGATGGTATCGTGGGAGTTCAAATCTCAAATTGGTAATATAGTTTCACTAGCTTGCCAATCACATCTAGAGTAAAAGCTAGACATTTTGCTTTCTAATTTTAGAAAATTATTGACAACAATTGAAGAGAGAAAGGAAGAAATAGACTAAAAATTTTCTTAGATCTTAGCTAAAAATTAGAAGTATTTAGGAGTTATAAACAATTTCAAATCTGCAATCTCAATCTAGGATCGAATTTATTCAATCCATCTACTGCTAAATACGTTACCAAATATTTGGAATTAATTCTTCAAATTTGTAATTTCAGAAAATCAGGGTTTACATTGACAATTTTTTTTCTCATAGATTTGCTATGCATCGAGGCATTAGAGGTAACACTCGACTTTGGCTAGAATAATGAGACGAGACTCGATTTTCATTAGAACAATGAGACAAGTCTTGCTGCTTAGTCTACGTGGTATATGTGCACATAAGAGAGTATTTTGAGGTGGGAAGTTTCCTGCTATTTATATTTAAAGGAAGCCTTATTATTGATTAAGATAAAGAGACAAGTCTTTTTTCTTTTGTTTGCATATAAATAAAAGAAAAGAGTCGTGTCTCATATTGATGCCTTTAATGTTATTATTATCTTTTTTCTTACTAGTGTATGTTTTAAAAAATAACAGTGAGATGGTGTAAAGTGAGTTGAGAGGACCAATTAACACCTAATAATTGATTAAACTGGGGTATCAGCAATTTCTAAGGTTACAGTAAGGTTAGTATATTATATCGTGACAAGTGGATTATCAATTGGTGTGTAGGGATGGACATGGACCAGTTAACTAGTCCATGATCCTATTTTTTGAGCCTAATCATTATGATCGGTTTTTTAAAATACTGAACCTAATCCGGTTCATTATTAACGGTTAACCAACTTAATAGTTAACTATTTTTCTCGGTTAATATTTTTGATTTTCGGTTTTTAGCCATTTAGTATAATGGTTAACTAAAATTTATGGTTAATCATATTTCCAATTGGTCCATAAAAAATAAACTATTTTGTTTCTTAAAGTTACATGCTATTAAAACCTTATCTTAACTGAAATGGATAAAATCATGTCAATTCATGTACAAAAGAGAACAATATGAATAGCAACATGAAAATAATTTTTATATCTATTGTTTAAAAATCTCAAGCTCATTCCCAAAAAAATCAAATACTCATATTTCTTATTACTTCTTTTCCACAACACCAACAGCTTTTAAATGAAAATAGATAAATAAATAAAAACTTTGTTCATATAAATAGAACTATAATATCATAAAACACAAGTAGTGGAAGTCATTTAGATCATAACCAATACTTAATAATATTACATTAGGGTTTCAACTCTTTAGCCTTTTATATTAAAAAAAGTTTAATATATATAATATTATATATTTATAGATATTGGTTAACCATTAACCGTCGATTTTTCATGATTACAAACTAAAATCGAAAAAAAAAATTAAAATCATAAACTTAAACCAAAACTAACTAACCATATTTTTTAGATTGATTTTACGGTTTCAATTCGATTTTTTGGTTTAATCGGTTTTTTTCTCACCTCCTATCGGTGAGTTGGGAAAGGACCTATGGTAGCATTTATCTTGAAGATAATTGCAGGCACAGGACAATTATTAGATAGTCTTTATTGGAGCGCCTATAATGTCGGTAGCTGATAGATTATACAGGTTATGGATATATATTTGAAATCATGCTCAAATTCGGCAAAGTATTCTAATAAATCAAATAAAATATCAATATTTAGTAATATTTAAAATCTTAACAACAAATGCCTGCTATCATACCCTACTTTACTTTACTTTAGAATCTTAACAACAATAAATATGATTGCTTAAAATTATAAAAAAGAGACGGTCTCCATCTTCTATTTCCTTAGTTTTGAATATTTAGTTGTACTTAATGTTCCTTCATTATTATTTTTTTAAAAATTGAAATGATAACGTAGCTATATAAAAAGAAATTTATTTTTTGGTAGCGTTTGTTGCATAATTTTTACCGCACTCAACTAGACGAAGGGCATTACTCATTATAGCATGTTTAGCGCAAAAAATGTTTAGCTCAAAAAATATAATACTAGATAAAACTCTTTTTATGAAATAGGATAAAACTTAAAATTTTTATCTATTATATTTCAAAGCATAAAATATTGGAATAGGACACAAATAAAATATCTTAATAAAAATTTTGTTTAATATTATTCAATACCATACATATCAAATATAGAATAAAAAAATTATACTGTCTAATTTTTTTTATACTATATTATTTATTTTTTCTTATTTTGCCCGATCCTTACAACTAAATTCCATCTAAGATATGGAAGGATAGCTACTTGGTTTAATCCATAATTCTGATATACAGATTACAGACTTTGCCAATATGCCGAAAATAAAATAATTACGAGAAGGAAGAAAAAGGCGGACTCTTCGGAAAGCAACGGGGTTCACACACAAAAAAGGATCCTTCTGTCTTTTATGTGAAATTTATGGGGCTGAGATTAAGGGTGTTCATGGATCGGTTAACCGGTTCATGATCTTATTTTTTAAACCTAATCGTAATGATTGATTTTTTAATATCGCGATCCTTAACCGGTCCATTATAAAAGGTTAACCGTCTTAACGGTTAACCGTTTTATTAGGTTTTCGGTTTTTTAACCGTTTAATATAATGGTTTTAATAAATCAAATTGATAATTTTAACAAACCTTTTTTTTATCTTTTATCATGGAGTTTTTCTTTAAATTATTATATATATTACAATAGCTAAAGAAAAAGGAAAATCAAATTAAGGAAAATGAGAAAAACAAGCCTTTTAATGTATCATCATCAACAAAATCAAATTAATCAATTACCACATCAACTCCCATCAAACATAGGACAATAATACTTTAATCAAAATCCAAAAAACATTAATATATGTAAATTATATGTATATGTAAATCATATGTCTATATATATATATATATATATTTAAAAATAATAATTATATATATGCAAATTATACATATAATATATTTATAAACATTGAAAACGGTTAATCATTAACCGTCAGTTTTTTTGTGGTTATAAACCGAAACCGAAACCGAAAATCGGGAAAAATAAAAACTGTGATCCTGTACCGAAACCGATGAACTAATTAACCATATTTTTTGGATTGATTTTTGGTTTCGATTCGATTTTTCGATTTCATTGTTTTTTTTGCACACCCTAGTTGAGATGTGTCAAGACCTCCCTTTTCCATCGCAGAAAGATTATAATCTAATGGAGGAGCTGTCCCTGTCCCACCACGTTCGTCAACGTCAACCCTGTCGTAAATGAAAGAGAAAGTTAAAAGAGTCCCTCAACATAAGGCAAGCTGCTATTATTGGAGATGAAAAACAGGACCATCAAGAAGGGTCCAATAATTATGGAAATGTTGACCAATAATAATAATACTAATAATGATAGAGATGAATATTATATATGGTAACTAAATTCTTCTTCTTCTTCTTTTTTAATCTGTACTTAAGTGTATTCATTTTAAAATTGTTAATATAATACTGAATTAAAATTTTTTTATTATTAATACTATCTGTCTAATTCTATTACTGTAATAGAATAGGATTATGAAACATAATATAAATATATGAAAGCAGAAAGGAAAAACCAATCTTGACCCTTCTCAAAGAATAGTCTCTTGACTAAGGAGTTCTGACACTACTCGAAAACTGTCATTCCAATAAAATAATAGATGCCATTGGAGTTGGGAAAGTGATGTAATGAAGAAGAAGAGAGACTTAGGGTTTGTTGCCTTAGTAGTGAGAGGTGGAATAAGGAAGGATAGAAAGAGGTAGGGTTAATAGTTGTAGTGAGCTGGGCTTTAATAATTGAGTGGGCCTAGTGTTAACGGACACGTGTTAACTAATGAATACAAAACAAAAGAACAGGGGGGAATTTGTAAATTACTCCTCTAAACTTTTACCTAGGTATGGATCGATCATCTTAACTTTACTTTCAAAGTGAGATTTTGACCCCTTGAACTTTCAAAAATTAGTATAGTTGAGGACGGTTAATATTTTTCATAAATTTTTGAAGAGTAAAATCTGCATATAGGTAAAAGTTTAAGTGGTCAATCCGAACATAAGTGAAAGTTTGAGGGGCCATGTGGCAACTTTTCCTATTTTATTTTAACGAAAAATGTTAAGTGCCTTTAATTTTCTCAATTTTTTAAATTTAAGGGGTTAAAAAATCCACTTTGAAAGTTTAAGGGGTGAATTCATACTCAAGTATAAGTTTAGAAGGTAATTTGCAATTTCCCTAAATATTAGATAATGAACACATAAATTGTGTTATTGAATAATTAAGTAGACCATATAACTCTTTTTTCAGTGAAAAGAACAAATATATGAAAAAGACAAAGAAAGGGCTATATTAGCCATTACAACCTGGAAGTTGGGCATGCAACCCATTCAAGCGAGCAAAATACCAACAAGAGTCATGGAGGTCAACAGAAGCTAGAGAAGAAAAGATAGATAGAACGAGTATATAACTCTTAGCCACTTTGATGTGTTAATTTACCAATTTAATTGTCTAATATTTTATTTTATTTATTGGCTATTCCTTTCACTTGAAGTATCAACTCAACAAAATGAACTAACTTTGTTAGTTGAGATAATATTACTTTAAATAAAAACTTTGATTAGGTATTAAATTGGCTACTAGAAAATTTCAAGTAGTTAATTGTACATCTAAGGAAATTCAAAACAAAGGTTATATTAACCTAATAATAATAATAATACAAGATTTTTTCCTTCAAAAAACA
>JAMXBD010004165.1:0-80659 GCA_024138025.1 Combretum micranthum
CATATTTATGATAGATATGTCGATACACATTTGTTGTTGTAATATCTTTTGTTATTACATAATTGTCATTAGCTTGTGGTAATTATGTATGTAAGTGATCCATATACACTTGCTATTACCTCATAAAAACATTTGTAACGCCTAAGTTGTAGGTATTACAACTCACCACGTGTCCTTCTCTTTTAAGAACACGCCAAGGCTATTAAAACACTAAACCACAAATATATCAAATTTAATCATCAAAACTCACAATTGGTTTACTTTAAAACATTTCATAAAAATAATCCTTAATAATCATGAACTAATAAAAATCTGAAACGATATGTCATCATAAATAAAACCTGACAAATTATTCTCATAAAATTTCAACAACTAATAATAATCATAAAATCCATAAAGTCTTCCATATTTTTTCCACTAGATCCAACGCTCTAGATCTACAAGTCATCAGCAGGATAGTCAAATCCACTATAACCACCCCCATGATCTATGTAGAGATCATACCCAGATAGATCATAAACAACTTCCTCTTCACCTGTACCTGAAAAATTAAAAGAATGAGCGAAAATGCTCAGTGCGCCATACCACAAATAAATACGCATGAACATGCCAATCATGTATCACATACATTCCTAGAACTAATGCAACATGCACAAATTATTATCTTTAATTAGTGAAACAAACAGCATAGTTTAGAACCATATGCATCTAGCCCTAAACCCGGAGTAACTCATGACCCCGGTTCACAATCTTTATAAAATAGTTTATATATAGTATATTGATGTTGGGTACTCCCCACACATCATTGCGTTTCGCCATACAGACCGGAACGACTTCTAATCTATTGGAATCATTTCTCAATGTAACTCCACTAGGGATAGTGCCACATAAGATCATCAGGGCACCTCATAAGTATCACACTCTGCGTGGTCTTTACTAACCAAATCCATACACAACCAACACTCTTTTCAATTTATATGTTGGATAGGATTTAGTCAAATTATTTTCTAAACCTACACGCACAAGCAGCAAACAAGGTAAGGTCGTACTTAGTATTGCTCCAACTCAAATCCACCAACAAAACTTCTTAAAAGATCAAAACCCTAATCCAACAATTATCTTGAATCAGAATTAAATACGAAAACCTAAACCCTAGTATTCACAAATCTATATCAATAAGGATAACACACTGCCTCCTCTTCCTCACAATTAAATACAACTTTCAACACTGTTCTTCCATAAATCCGTAACTATCACCACAATCCCTTCAATATACATATATTCCTCAATTAAACACTTTAACTACAATAACGAATAAATCTCATCGAATAACAAGATTAGATGAATTCTTACATACCTAGAATTTGTAGAGTTCAAAGTGAAATAAGAACCCTAATCCACAATTCTCCTGAATTTCGATAATAAATTGAAATCATAAACCTATAATCCTCAAATCGTAGTAATTATAAAATCCTAAGATAGATGTTACCTTTTTTCTTTGAATAAGAGTCTCCTAGATCTCCAAGCACTCTAGGGTTTCACCACAAATCTTGGATCTCTTTCAAATCCATTGAACAACTCGTATAAGATATATCGAATTAACAAGAATGATTGAAAAAGATTAGAGAAAGACCACTTACCTAGGGTTTCCTGGGGGAAAAAGTGTAACAAGGTCATGGGGTTTGTGGTCTTATTTATAAAAGCAATTGGTTTTGGAAAAACGCAACCCTAGCTTAGGAAAAACGCTAGCATAGGCCGGCCAGTACGCCGGCAGCTTACACGATACGTCGGCGGCCTTCCTTACTACGCCAGCGGCCATCATGCCGGCGTAAGTCCAATTTCTTTAGCAAATTTACGAGACTTCAACGCAAAGCTTAGGCCGTTGTCCATAATATTTAGGCCGGCGGCTTAGGAGTCAAAGCTGGCAGCTTAGTTGCCGGCCTAAGTCAAATTCGTCCAATCATTCGCTTGTGACTTCCTCGTGACCAAAATCATCTGTTTAAAGACAAAAATACCCTTTTATATATTACTCTATTACAATTTTATCCTTCATTATGAATTATTTATTTATACTTTACAACATTAAAAAATAATGTATATTAAAAATAGAAACTAACATAAGAGTTACATACCTCTCCCATTTTCATGTTAATTCGCTAGAATTTAATTTCATTATCTAAAGTGATCAATCTAATAAAAAGGAAGTGCCAACAATGAAAGTGGAAAAATAATTTCAAAAATTTTTTATTTATGGAATTAACCTTATGAGATAAATGGCTTACAATTTGAAGGGATTAATAAAATAAAATATATTGATGAAAATTAATTTTAATATGTTCGATAAAAAAAAAAAGTGTATTCCTTTAATGTTACAGACTATGAGTTACGATGAGAGAATACCTAAATATTTTGGATTCATATTCAAGACTTATATATCCATTAGTCTCATTTCTGTAAAAAGATTCAACTTAACAACTTTCATACAATATATATTCACATATTAATCTTCTTCACTTTAGTACTATTTTTTCATTATTTTTCTGTTAGCAAATAGCCCTTTTCATTTTAATTCTTTTTTGTATTTTCCAACAAATTATATTGCATCAAATGTTTAAGGAGTTATAAATCTTTTCCTTCTTCTTCTTTGATGAAAAAAGAGGTATAAGTACTGCTGCATAATCGTAGTTCAAGTGCATAGGGAATAGAATTTTGGCCAAAAAAAAAAAAAGGAAATAGAACAAAATAAAATATGATATGAATTTATCTTATCATTTTTTTATTTCAAATTGTAATATTAGCATATGGATTAAAGGATTGTCCACTAGTGTGTGTGTGTGTATAGATGTAAGAGAGCCTATAAATTTTGGGAGGCATGTTGTTCCTATCTTTTTTTAGGTATGTTGTATATATTTGACATTGAGATAAAGATAAACCTATGTTGCATCAAACCAAAAAAATAATAAACAAATAAATGAACAAAGGGTAAAATATTAATAAAGTAAACAATAAACTAATTAAAATAGAATTAAAAAAATAAAAAACCAAAATAATTAAATCAATATGGTTAATAGGCATTGCCGCTTGCTTGAATCTAGTAAGAGCTAAACTTAAGGAAAGTGGGCTTGAGTCGTAGCCAGTGGATAAGTTTGCAAAACAAAAAAGGGCTAGTAGCTTGTTGGATGTGGATCCAACATTGCCACTTCGATACTTAAGCGTCTGTTCGGATAGCTTTTTCTGATAGATATAAACACTTTTTTCAAACTTTTTTTTCTAATAAATTATTTATCAAGAAATAGATACAAATAAAAAACAGTTGATAGTTCTCATGAAAAATTTAAATAAATCAAATATAGATAAAAAAAAAAGAAGATACAAATCAAATATATTTACATATATCGTTTCGATATAGATAAAGATATATATGAGAAACAAACAATCCAAACGGATAAGCTCGTAATCCAAGTATTAGCCATGATAAGCCCGTAATCCAGGTAAGAAAGAATAATTGGATGCAACATTATCTATATATGGAGACATAGATAGGTATTTATAGGTAACTGATCTTACAGTTATGAATATGATAGATGAGTGGATAGTTGGAAGTTGTAGACAAATATTGTTATTTACCACGTAGGAGTCACAAATTTCAAATATGTTGGAAATGGCTATCTATTGAATTTTGTATAATTAACGATGTTCATAAAATTTTGCATCTCTGGTACGTGGATTCGAGGAAATCTTAATCTAGGTGGAAGCTCATGCATATTCAATTAAAATAAATGTATCTGTTGGAATTGTGTAGAATAGGGCCGTATTACAAGGTTGGTAGCTCTGTGTTGACTTTTTTCATGTTTCAACGTTCCCTTGAAGTCTAATTGTATTAGCCAGTTGTAATTTACTTTTCATTTTTTTCTTAGGCTCTTCTTTTTCAGCCTTTGAATTTTTTTATTTTTCCAGGCCTTTTTTTCTTAAGCCCTTTTTTTATTTGGTACCATAAACATTTTTTTCCCCCTGTTGATCAAGTGTTGTTAGAACTTATCGAAAGTGTGGTAATTTTTATGGTCCCATCACAAAGACCACTTATAAATATAATGGAACCGGTCTCATTGTGACTACCATAAGATCATAGAATTTTTGTGAAATAAGATTGTATTAAAAAGCCCATAATTTTATATTTAAAATGCCAAAAGGTTAAGGTAATTCACAGCTAACTTATATTTTAGTCATTTTGTCCTTAATATTCCATATGTTTTTTTTTTCTTCTTTCAACAATATTAGTTCTACGATTTGCATCTGCTATCTGCATGTTACATGCTTGTCAAGAAATACCACATCTTTTATTGACAAATCGGTATGTTCAATCATTTTCAAATTTTATTACATTTGTAACATACCATTACAAGACATATTCTTGGAGTCGTTAAGCCCAGTCATATTGCTATGTTGATGCCAGTCTTGCGAGAAGGCTAGATGGAGACGGAGTCCCCGCATCTCCTTCCTATCTGGAAAAAGGAAAGTAAATCTGGGAATGTGCATCTCTAAGAAGGAGTAACGGTTGCATCCTGCATGTGCTTGTGATCTAGGGTTCATGGAAGCTGAGACTAAGGAACTAAATGGAAGTGGAAAGAGAAGGAACTGAAGCAATTACGAATGCTTCTGTCGTCCTGGGAAATAAAAGAAATCAGGCTTGTGGTGAAGGGGCCGATGGGCCATGCAACGGATCGGGCTAAGCAACTGGGGAATTAAATAAGAAATGCTAATGGCTTAGTCTTTAGTAATTGCAATAGCAGATTTACTATATCTAAATTACCTAACAAATTAGTCCATGGTTATAACAAAATTCACATGATAGACTGTGTACAAATTAGTTAGTAGGCAATATTTATAAGTCATCACCTGGAATCCTAGGGACAAATATTATTACATATACTCTGATGTATTCGGCCAGTACTTGCATTCAAGTATTACAATTTAATTCTTATTAGGCCTGCAACAGCTTGTTTGCCCATTTAATTAAATTTGCATCTCCCACATTAAGGATTTCTTGCATAAAATAAAATATTTGCGTGTTTGAATGTTCTGCGTAGTTGAATGGGTTAGTTTACTTTCCAAGTCTTTTATATTTGATTGAATGTTTCCTTTACAAAACAATTTTTTTCTCAACAAAAAAAAAAAAAAAACCTAAAGATTTGCCCTTTTTTTTCCGTATACATTTTCTAAAACATAGACATTCAGATTAAGGATTTTCAAGGCTTTCTATTAAATAAGGAGATTATAAAAGCTAAAAAAATGTAAAGTGATCTTTTTTAAACATCAAAAGAAATCAACAAATAAATTTTTTTTTATTATAATTAAAGAAAGAGCAACTATGACGCCTAATTCAAACTAATGAAAACATAAGGAATTTCTTGTCGACCACAAGTACACACACACATAGAAAAAGGTGTCTTTATGTGTTCTAATTCCCATTTTCGTTAGAATCAATATGTTATAAAATCTTGTAAAATATTCTTTTAAAAAATTTTCAAAGCTAATTTATTTTCCTTATTAAGTAAAGTTGTAAATTGAAAATCAAATACTTCTGAGTAAGTTAACCCCAACTAAAATCTTTGGTTTTCTAAAACCAAAAAAAAGGAAATTTTGTTTTTAAAACAGACTTGTGATTAGATATTTTAGCCATACACCAGTCATGTTTGAACTTTGAACGATAAAGTTGGAAAGTAGAAGTTATTGCATGCATGTAATTACTATGTGTTGGGGAAGCAGGTGCGCTGGGTACTCCCATGTGATGCTTTCATTTATTCAACTGCCAATTTTGTATAATTTTCCTTTTGAGTAATTTTTTTTGGCTTGGTTTAAGCTAGTAATTCAAACTTACATGCCGTATTTACTAATGTTGCCTTTTGAGTGATATTATTTAAAATATGTATTGATATTCTCCTTAATTTTATTTTCTGCCTATTGCTTTGTTAAAACTCTTTCACTTTTTGTTCGATAGGTTCAAAAGAACAAGGAGAATATGGGAAGGATTGGATTAATAGCGCTCGCACTTTTGATTATGCTTCTTATAGCTTATGCACAACCACACCATAACCACAACCATTGCGAAAACTTCTTGGAATAGGTACGAAAAAAAAAAGAAGCTAAATTTTTAGGTTTTAGTCACTTATAATTTTTTTTGGATAAATTAGAGTCATTTCTAAATAATTTTAATTATTTATTTGTTTCATGTATAAAGATGGCATTACGTTTAGCTATTCTAGAATTTAGTTTTTGGAACTATTTCCTAAGTTTAATATTTTTCAATAGAATAGACATGTAATATTCACGTAAATTAAAGAGAAGAAGTGATTAGAATTAACAATTAACGAGAAAATAGGAAAAGGAAAAGGGTATATGAATAAATATCACATATTAATTGATGAGTCAATTAAGGGAATTGGGCTTTAGGAAGAACTGAACACCATAGTTATTTATATGATATAGTATAAGAATTAGATGGCTTTTTCAACAAATTTAGGTTTTTTTTTTTTTTTGGGTTGGGGTGAGTACAATGAAGGAATGGGAATTCCATACTGGGTTATAAATAATTTTACATCCATATTTTAAATTTATGGCAAAAAATTTAAGTTTTACCTATTAACATGTATCTACTTTTTTTATAAATTTTCATTTTGCAACTTGATCTTTGGTTGGATTCCATGATTTGCTATCAAATTTATAGAAAATGCATATAAATGCATGAACAATAGATAGTTGTCCATGAGTTAAATTAATTATAACGTGTACAAATGATCCCCCAAAGGAGGTCAAATTCTATATTTTAAATTATTTTTGTTTTTGCTCTTGTTTTTGAACTCGTAGGGGTAGAAAGAGATACACAAATGAGAGCCTAGACAAATTACACGTGAAGTGGGAGAGAAAGGAGCGAAATCAATCACAAGAATAGGCGCGTAGGGGTTCATGGAGGTGGTGGCAGGGGGAGGCAAGGTGGTGGCGAGAGGCGTGAAAATGGAGATAACTTAGGCGGTGGATTCCTGGTAGACAAGGCCATGAGGCACAGGGTGGCACCAACTTGATCAATATCCATTCTCTTCGATGGATCTTTACATGCTTATTGTCGTTGTGGCTATTTTTTATATTAGGGATTTGTATAAGCATGTTATTATACTAAGCATACTCTAGAGCATGTAAGTTAACATATGCATCTTTCTTTTCATGACATATAACATATATATATCTTCTATCATATTAAAGTGGAGACAGAGATTAATGTTTTTTTTTTAAATATATATATGTTTAAATGGTCGTGTAAAAATGTCTACCTTCCTACAATTTTAACAAATATAAATTATATAAAATTAATTATAAAATATAACGCAAAATCTTATAAAATAACTAATTTGTTGTCTTTGTTTATGAAATTTGAAAGCTATGTCCCTAACTTCTGCTTCATGTTCTATGATTAGTACAATTTAATGTTTGATTTCATTTCAGGTTCTTTTATATCGTAACTAAGATTTGTTCCTATTACAAATTACTTCTTGTGTTATGCAACAGATTTTCTTGGCAGCGGTTGAGAATCTTGTCTATTTTCATTTCTGGGTCATTTGCTTCGGATAAAGAATTTTTGTGCAAAAATCTCAATTTTCATGTTCTGCATTTTATAGGTTAAAAATTCTTTGGATTTTGTAATTTCATGTCTAAGCTTTTTAAGAAAGGTCAATGAATCAAGTTTTAATGTTATATGCATTGTAATTAGAAAAAAAAAAAAAAAGAAGGAAAATTCTTGTTTAGATGTTGGTTTTTTCTTGGGCCAGTTTTTTTAATGTTCTTTAAACTTACCAGTTCGTCATTCTGTATTTGAAATTTATTATAGTCATCACACAGTACGAGCACAATACATATTTCTAGCTAGACAAGAAAATATGACGTTAAGATCTATGCTCTTGGGTTCTTCCTGTTTAAAATTGGTCATATGAACCATCATTTGTTAACGTACTATTAAATCAACATACATAGAATCTATTTTAATCGAGTGTAACAAGCAATATTTATTGATTTATATTCATTAAGCCTGTGAACCCATCATTTGTTAGATAAGTTACACCAATCTTTAAACCAGATAATAAAATCAGACTGGAAACCATGAATTTTTTTTAAGTGATTCAATGTAGGAAATTTTTAAACTAGAAAAAAAGGGTAAATTAATGTTGCTTTGAATAAGTTAATTGAATGGAATTGTAAAAAGAGAAAAATATCCTTACTGTGATGTAGTACTTAAAAAGAAATTTTACTTTCCGTTTACCAAAATGTATATTTATATAACTTTTGTGGCTATAATTTATAAATTTTATATAAAGGTTCCCTCAAAATGTTTACTAGATTGTAATGTTATGAATAAAATTAATTGGTAATAGATATTTGAAATTATTTTTGTTGCATGAAATTTTTAGTAGGATGAATATAGACTTTATTGACCCCTTATATGATTCCATAATTGTTTTAATTAGAATTTAGTACTTTATATATGAGCTTATATGTTATGCAAATATATTTTTTAAAATTATAAAATATACTTCATTCTGTAAACCAAATTAAAATTCTATAGTTTGAAAAAAAAAATTTAATCCGAATCGTATGGTTTAGATTAAAATTATTAAAATCCGAATTTCATGGCTTAGAGTAGCTCAAAAAGAAAGGTAAACCAAACTAAATTACACCTCCCCCATGTATGATACTAATACAACGGGGCCCACAAATTAATCATCTGCAATGCATAATTTGGAATGGCCTACTCTATCTCCCATTGCGATCACATATTCATCTCATGTGGAGTTCATTACTTATATAATACCACTAAGAGTACAAATTTATGGTCATATTTCAAAATAGTCCCATCTTGGGCTAGGAAAAAACTGAACAAATCATAAACCAAACCTAAATTTTATTTTTTTTCCTAAACGATTCGATTCAGTAGTAGGTATTTAGTTTACGGTTTGAATTGAAATCATGAATCGAACCGGACCATTTTACTTAAAAAAAAAAAAGACTCATGTTCATGTTCATTGGGAACTTTGGTTAATTGACTTGATGTGTAGTTACAGTTATACTTTTGAATGGTATCATTAAATTATTACCAAAAACAAGAGACATATTCCAACTTTTTGTCTTTCCTTTTTCCTTATGATGTAGGAATCAAATTGATTATTTAAATGGCTTATGAATGTAAACTATTTTTTTGGTGCCAGAAAAATAATGTATCTTACCACACAAAAGTATGTTCTAGGAAACAATTATAGGTGTTTATTTATTGTGAGAGTTTTGCGTTTGCAATCCCATTTTGTGGATACTATTAATTAATTAAATATGCAATACTACATAGCAAGTCTACAATTTTTAGTTCTACTAAAGTGGATAAGGAAGTACAGTTTGGTCATCGATTACTGTTACATGTTGGTGGAAAGATCAGAGTAAATGGAGAATATATTAGAGATTTTATTACATTCAATTTTTTTAATAAAAAGATGAAAAAAATACACATGTAGTGGGAATAGTAAATGGTTTAAACCGTATACCAAACCTCTATTTTAGGTTTGAAAAAATGACTACGGCTCGATTTTATTAAAAAAAAAAACAAAAACATAATTTTGGTTTATTCCAAAACCGGATCGAACTGTATTGTGACTACCGCAAGTCTCATCCTACCGACCTCGATACGTTTAGTCTGCATCGTTCCTGCTCAACTGATGCGTACTAATACAAGTTGTAGTTCCCTTATATTGTCTACTCGCTGTAAAATAATTTTAACGGCTAGACGGGTGTAAATTGAGTTTTAATAATTTTTCCTTTGTTTAATTTTAATGCTAAATAATTTAATTTAAAAACTAAACATTAATAAAAATAAAATGTGATAAAGTAAAAGATAAGAAATAGAGAAAACAATCCCAATTTAACATGGTGTTATCTCCTATTCTTCACGTGTACACAAATGCTTTTTTTTTTCCTATTATTCTTCTTGTTCTTATTCTTTTTTTTTATTAGTTTAATAGTTATTTTATGATCCAATTTTGTTCTGCTTTACAAATTAAATTATAATCCGGGCCTTCATTGGTTAAAGCCTAATATGTATCAAATCGAGTTGGGCCTAAATGTTTTAATTCAAAGTACTAGGCAAACTGATAAAATGACTTGCTTAGGGCATGTGCAGGTTAAGGTTCGTAGGCACCATTCCCGCACCTCATCCTCATTAGCTTCCACCACAAAAGCTATTTTTTTTTTTAAATCTTTGAGGAAAGTGCTGTTTGATAGTCTAGCCTTTAGGTTTGAGGGTTTCAATGTATGTGCTGTGGAGTAGTATTATTACTATCATTGATAAATGCGTTCAGATGCAGAAGGGCCTGAAGTGAGTGGTGTGGAGGGCATTATTACTATTATTTCATATGCATCTTGATCGGTCAAGCCAAGTTTTATGCTTTTTTTTTTTTTTTTTTTGGCCAGAGGTCAAGTGCAAGTTTACTGTTGTAATTTTCACGATCCTGGGTAGTAAATATTAGCCTATTTTGTATTTTCTTTGTCCAACTGATATCTAATTTATGAGTTTAAATTCCTCTAAAATTAATTGTTTTGCATTTTTTTTATAAACAATGGATCAATGTAACCTTTTTTTAAAAAAAAAATTTTAAAGCTAAGTTCATATATAGTGAAAAGGTTGAATAGGCCACTAAGTTGCTGCTGTAATTACTTTGGTTTTTTGCCCTCTCGACACTCGCACTCGGATCAATACAAACAAGCATGCAATCGCATATGTACTAAAATATGCCGCCTATCTCAAGCGACAATGCTTGTCAACATGAATCTCTCATACGGTATGGCATGACGATGGCACGCGGATGTCACACGGATGGCATGTTGATGGCACGCAAATGGCATGCAACATGAGACAAAATTTTTTTTCTTTTCCTTTTATTTAGATCTTCTTTAAGCTAGATGGGTCTAACCATGTGTCAGACCCGACAAATTGGGTTCCCACGAGCATATTTTTTTAACGAAGGAGCTAGTAATGGCGAATCCAGAAATATGCACCACTATGGATTTGGAAGGAAAGAACCCACTCCATGTAGTTGCAATTAAAGGCTACACAGTGATATTGAAAGAGTTGATCAATGCTCAACCTCATGCTGCTATTGAACTCATTGGAGCATCTTCGATATTACACCTCTTTGTCCAAAATAACAAGGTAGACACCACAAGTATCTTTTAGAATTTATTCCAAGTGATACCGAGTTTGTAAACATCAAGGACGATGAGGGATTTACGATACTACATTTAGTAGTGGTGCAAAGTTAGACAAAGATAACAAAGTTTTTGCTTAAAGAGTATTAATAAAAAATTGGCATCAACGTAGTCAACCTTTATAGGTTTATAGCATTGGATCTTTGTCTAGCAAAAAGCATGAAGGACTTAAAAAATATAGAGTGGAAAATTGCTTCCAAAAGAACAATGGGTTGGAAACATCTTCAAGAAGTGGACCACCTCTTCTTCTAAGAACAATTGGTTGAATGAATTTCTCATCAGTATCATAAATGGCATGGATGAGTCATTTATAATGTGTGTGTATATATATATATATAACTTAATTGAATATTAATTTAAAAAAAATACCTCCACTTTTTTTCACCTAATATTAGGACCACCTCTTCTTCTAGGCCAACATCAATACCTTCCCATCTCTTCACTTTTCTTTCTTATATTTGTTGGAGAATGATTTAAAGTTTGTTGTCAACTGTCTTTTGCTTTTTTTTTAATAATAAAATCACTTTTATTAAAACATGAAGGAGGGGTTAACCCCGTGACAAGAACATAGGTTGTTCGCAGTCTTTTACTTTTAGTTAGCGGGATATTACGTCAGTAGGATACTGCTTTTATCAGTTGCATTATTTCCTGCTTAAGACAGTAGACTTTACGTTAGTAGGACATTACATCAGTTAGATACTGGTCTTTTTCAATTGCATTATTTTCTACTTAAAGTTCTCTATGTTTGTCACTTTATAAGCCTACAAATTGGCAGGATATTTCATTTTTTTGCATTGCAATTGTCTTTAGACTTCGTAACACATCAATTTTTTGCATTGCAATTATCTTTAGACTTCGTAACACATCAATTTTCTGCATTTTAAATTCATTTTCCTCTCCAACATCAGTGCTCTCTTCTTCTTCTTCTTCTTCATTTTTTTTCAATAAAACCAACAATATTTGCTTCTACTTTCCAGACAAGTTAAAAAAAAAATGTTATAGGAAAACAATTAATCAGGTAGCTAAAGAAGGGAGTGTAGCAACTATATTGCTATTACTCTAACAAGACCAGTTTATTCTAGAAAGATGCATTTCCATATGCTCCAAAGACACACCATTGCACATTTCTGCGATGTTTGGAAATTTGGACTTCACAAAAGAAGTCCTAACTCCCATGCCAATAGTAGCAAAGGAGTTGGACTCTAGAAACATGACTCCACTTCATATCATTGTAGCTCATGGGCATATTTTAGTAGCGAAGGAGTTGTTAAAAGTGAATCCAGAAATATGCCAGGATTGGGAAGGAAGAAACCCACTTTCCGTAGCGCAATCAAAGGCCACATCGGAAAATAAAAGAGTTGGTCAAGGCTTGACCTCATTCTTCTATAGCACTGTAGGAACGTCTACCATATTACGCCTCTGTGTCAAAAATAACAAGGTTGACACCAAAGAATATCTTTCCGAAGTTATTCCAAATGATACTGAGGTCGCAAACATAAAGGATGAAGAAGGATTCATGACACTACATTTAGCAGTGGTGCAGAGTCAAACGAACATTGTAAAATTTTTTAGTGAAGAATATAGAAACGTTGATGTGAATACAGTTAACTTTTATGGTTTTACTGCATGACATATTTGTCTGGCAAAAGGAACGAAGGACTTAAAGAATATAGATGTGGTAAATTTCTTCAAAAAAACAATGGGTTAGAAGCATTTTAAAGAAATGGATCAAGATTCTGCATGAAGCATACAAATACGAGTCCACGTGAAGAGGAAAAGAAAGAGAAAATGGAAAAAGGGCTAAAGAAAAGTTTGAACACATCAGTTGTTATAGCTACACTCATTACAGCTTTCACGTTCGCTACTCGTATGTAGTTACCTGCTATAGTTGCAGAAGATTGCGATGAATCTTATGCTTTGGACTTCAAGAGATATAACCTAGTGTGTTTTAGCATAACAACATTTATCATCGCTTTAATTAATGGATTACAACCAAGAAACTGACTTTTTGTATGGTTGCTTAATATTATCACGTGGGTTGCGCTCTACGCAAACGTGTGGGCTTATTTGATCATTACATCGTAGATGATGTTCTTTTTTATTATGTACATGGTTTTTGTTTATGTTCTGATTCACAATTTTTGGGGGTAGTTTCTTTACATCCTAATTTGTTCATTGGCTACTGGCTATGTTATTTATGGACTGTGAGGATATTTAGATACTCCAAAGAACAATAACAAGAAGAGTTAGAAGAAATTTTAATGGTTAAGATGGTGCATAAAGTATTGGCTGAAGCAAACGGAGGATGCATATGTGGGAAGAGGGTTATGTAGATATGGTTCCTACTAGTTTTGTTATCCTTTTTATATTGTAAAACAATCAAACCATAGAATAAGAAGAAGAAGCCGAGCTCGAAGAGTTCTATGATTATAGCAGCAAATTTTTTCTCAATGAAGAACTTTTGTTTAATTAATGGTTTGATAGATATCTGTAGCTTATGTCTATTTTTCCTTTCATCATCTTCACTTATTACAGTTATGTGGATGAGGATGGCAAACAGCTAGCTGCTGTAGTTGATATGGTAGAAAATGCGGAATTTGTGGGTTCAAAGCTAAAACTCTGTGACGATATTACAAAAGCGTGCACTAGTTTGAATTCTCAAACTCCTCTTTTCTTCCCAAAACATGCTGAGAAGACTTTAATGAGAATCATTACTTAAGATGGTTCCTCATATCTTAAAAAAGCTGATGTTGCAGCATACTCTAAAGGACCAGAGTTGACATGTGCTATCTAGAAGGAATTGGGTGCTTTAGTTTCAATTTGTATCAAAAGTAAAATTTATTTATTATATTTTCATTTAAAATTATTTAAAACTAATTTAAGTAAATTCCATAATTTAAATTTCTAAAACCAACAAAAAAATGTGAGTTAGAAATAACCAAAAAAAAAAAGTGCAGATTATGGAAACAAAATCCAATTAAAGGCACATAGAGGCATATGACACAACATGAGAATAAATAGGCCAGCATGTGAACAACACGACATGTATACGGTATGGCATGAAGATGGCATGTGGATGTCATACGATGGCAAGCGAATGGCACACAAATGGCACGAAAATGGCATGCAACATGAGACAAATGTATTTTTTTTTTTTTTTTTTTTTATTTACATCCTCTTGAAGCTAGATGGGCCTAGCCATATGTCAAACCCGACAAATTAGGTTCCAGGGGCCCATTTTGTTAACGAAGGAGCTACTAATGGTGAATGTAGAAATATCCACCGCTATGGATTGAGAAGGAAAGAACCCACTCCATGTAGTTGCAATTAAAGGCTACACGATGATATTGAAAGAGTTGATCAATGCCCAACCTCATGCTGCTATAGCATTCGTTGGAGCGTCCTTGATATTACACCTCTTTGTCCAAAATAACAAGGTAGACACCATAGAGTATCTTTAAGAATTTGTTCCACATGATACTAAGTTTGTAAACATCAAGGACAAGGAGGGATTTACGATACTACATTTAGTAGTGGGGTGAAGTTTGAGAGAGATCGTAAAGTTTTTGCTTAAATAATATTAAAAAAAATTGACATGAATGTGGTCATCCTTTATGGATATACTGCATGGGATCTTTGTCTGGAAAAAGGCATGAAGGACTTAAAAAATCTAGAGGCAGCAAATTGCTTAAAAAAGAACAATAGGTTGGAAACATCTTCAAGAAGTGGACCACCTCTTCTTCTAAGAACATTGGGTTGAATGAATTTCTTATCCGTATCATAAATGGCATGGATGAGTCATTTATAATATATATATATATATATATATAACTTAATTGAATATTAACTTTAAAAAATACCTCCACTTCTTTTCACCTAATATTAGGACCACCTCTTCTTCTCGGTTAATATCAAGACCTTCCCATCTCTTCACTCTTCTCTTCTTATATTTGTTGGAGAATGATTTCAAGTTTGTTGTCAATAGTCTTTTGCTTTTTTTTTTTTTTAATAAAACCACTTTTATTAAAACATGAAAGAGGGGTTAAACCCCATGACAAGAACATAGGCTGTTCGCAGTCTTTTACTTTTGGTTAGTGGGATATTACGTCAATTGGATACTGCTCTTATTAGTTGCATTATTTCCTGCTTAAGACAGTGGTGTTTTATAGTGGGATATTACATTAGTTAGATATTGGTCTTTTCAGTTGTATTATTTTCTTCTTAAGACAGTGATCTTTTACGTTTGTGGGCTTCAATGGAATAGTGCCTTTTCAGTTGCACTATTTTCTACTTAAGACATAGTCTTATACATTAGTGAGCATCAGTGGAATAGTGCTCTTTTTAGTTGCATTATTTTCTACTTAAAGTTCTCTATGTTTGTCACTTTATAAGCTTATAAATGGGCAGGATATTTCAATTTTTTGCATTGCAATTATCTTCAGATGTCGTAACACCTCAATATTTTGCATTGCATTTCAATTCATTTTCTATTCTCTCCAACATCAATGCTCTCTTCTTCTTCTTCTTCTTCTTTTCTTTTTCAATAACACCAACAATATTTTCTTCTTTTTTCCAAAAAGTTAAAAAAAAAGTTATATGGAAAACCAATTAATCCAGGCAGCTAAAGAAGGGAATGTAGCAACTCTATTGCTATTGCTCCAACAAGACCAGTTATTCTAGAAAGGAGCATTTCCACATGCTCCAAAGACACGCCATTGCACCTTTCTGCGATGTTCGGAAATTTAGACTTCACAAAAGAACTTCTAACTCTCATGACAACAATGGCAAAGGAGTTGGACTCTAGAAACATGACTCCATTTCATATTGCTGTAGCTCAGGCATATTTTCGTAGTGAAGGAGTTGTTAAAAGTGAATACAGAAATATGCGCCACTAAGGATTGGGAAGGAAGAAACCCACTTCACGTAGCCGCAATCAAAGGCTACACGAGATACTGAAAGAGTTGGTCAAGGCTCAACCTCATGCTTTTGCAGCACTCGTAGGAGCATCCACCATATTACACCTCTATGTCCACAATAACAAGGTTGACACCATAGCATATCTTTTTGAAGTTATTCGAAATTATACGGGGTCGCAAACATAAAGGACGAAGAAGGATTCATGATACTACATTTAGCAGTGGTGTAGAGTCAAACAGACATTGTAAAATCTTTACTTGAAGGATATAGAAATGTAGACGTGAATACAGTCAGCTTTTATGGTTTTACTGCATGAGATATTTATCTGGCAAAAGGAACAAAGTACTTAAGGAATTTAGAGGTGGTAAATTGCCAAAAAAAAAAAAAAACAATGGGATGGAAGCATTTTCAAGAAATGTATCAAGATTTTGCATCAAGCATACGAATACGAGTCCATGTAAAGAGGAAAAGAAAGAGAAAATGGAGAAAGGGCTAAAGAAAAGTTTGAACATGTTGGTTCTTATAGCCACACTCATTACAGCTTTCACGTTCGCCACTCATATGTAGTTACCTGCTATAGTTACATAAGATTGGGATGAATCTTATGCTCGTGAATTTATGAGATATAACCTAGTGTGTTTTAGCACAACAACGTTTGTTATCCTAGCTATAATCAATGGATTACCTCTGAGAAACTGACATTTTGTTTGGTTGCTTAAGATTGTCACATGGGTTGCGCTCTACATAAATGTGTGTGCTTGTTTGATTATTGCATCAGTAGATGGTGTTCATTTTGATTGTGTACATGGTTTTTGTCTATGTTCTGATTCATAATTTGGGGGGTAGTTTCTTTACTTCCTAATTTGTTCATTGGCTACTAGCTCTATTATTTGTGGACTTGTGAGGAAATTTAGATAGTCCAAAGAATAATAACAAGGAGAGCTAGAAGAAATTTGAATGGTCAAGATGGTGCATAAAGTATTGGCTCAGGCAAACGAAGGATGCATATGTGGGTGGATGGTTATTGGTAGATATGGTTCCTACTAGTTTTTTTATCCTTTTTATATTGTAAAACAATTAAACCTTAGAGTAAGAAAAAGAAGCCTAGCTAGAAGACTTCTATGAATATAGTAGTAGAATTGACCTCAATCAAGAACTTTTGTTTAATTAATGGTTTGATCGATACCTGTAGCTTATATCTATTTTTTTCGTTCATCATCTTCACTTATTACAGTTAGGTGGATGAGGATGGCAAACAGCTAGCTACTGTAGTTGATATGTTAGAAAATGCGGAATTTGTGGGTTCAAAGCTAAAACCCTGTGACATTTTTACAAAAGCATGCACTAGTTTGAATTCTGAAACTCCTCTTTTCTTCCCAAAACATGCTGAAAGGACTTTAATGAGAATGATTTTACTTACGATGGTTCCTCATTTCTTAAAAAAGTTGATGTTGCAGCATACTCTAAAGCACCAGAATTGACATGTGCTATCGAGAAGGAATTGGGTGCTTTAGTTTCAATTTGTATCAAAGGTATAATTTATTTATTATATTTACATTTAAATTATTTAAAACTAATTTAATAAATTCCATAATTTAAATTTCAAAAACCATCCAAAAAAATATGAGTTGGAAATAACAAAAAAAAATGTAGAAACTATGGAAACAAAATCCAATTAAAGGCACGTAAAGGCATATGACACGACATAAGAATAAATAAGCCAGCATACGAACAGCACAGCACTCATACGGTATGGCATAAGGATGGCACGCGGATGTCATACGGATGGCACACAGATGGCACGCAAATGACATGCAACATGAGTTAAATGTTTTTTTTTCTTTTTCTTTTTAGATCCTCTTGACACTAGATGGATCTAACTATGAGTCAGACCGACAAATTGGGTTCCTACGGCATAATTTGTTAGCGAGGGAGCTGCTAATGGTGAATCCAGAAATATGCACCACAATGGATTAGGAAGGAGAGAACCTACTCCATGTAGTTGCAATCAAAGGCTCCACGGTGATATTAGACAGTTGATCAATGCTCAACCTTGTGCTATAGCACTCGTTGGAGCGTCTCGATATTACACCTCTTTGTCCAAAATAGCAAGGTAGACACCATAAAGTATCTTTCAAAATTTATTTCAAATGACACCGAGTGTGTAAACATCAAGGACGGGGAGGGATTTACGATGCTACATTTAGCAGTTACGCCATGTAGTTGCAATCAAAGGCTCCACGGTGATATTAAAAGAGTTTATCAATGATATGTATCTATATTTTATATGCATTTGTTCAGTTTAGGAGTAAAAATGTCTGATTTTCATCTCGATCTATTTCCTAACAAATATCTATTAAAAACGATAAAAATAATATGTCAAAATGACCAAACATATGAAAAACAAAAGAGACTTCGGTATCGATAACATTTTTTCTTTTGAAAATAGTGTACATAAAAAAATACAAAAAATTTGTTTATTTAACATTTTAATCACTACTCATATTCCATAAAATTTTAGATTTCCATATTGCATTTAGATGTTCTTCATTTTTGTTTAATTTACAGATTAATGAGTATGATTATTTAGAATCTTAATATATAAAATAACAATATGATATTATCTTCACTCTTATAATTTTATTTATTAATTACAGATAATGTCCATATTGCAATAAAGTAAATGAAGATGAGCCGTTTGATGTGAATATATATATATATATATATATGCTTAAGTTATTGTTTTGATATTATTTCAATTACATCTGAAGGACCTTATCATTACATCACATCACTTGCAATGTGAGGACAGTTTGAGTTTCAACCGCACGCATTTAAAGCTATCATAAAAATTTATGATGTTGCTTCCTATTCGATAATCACGAAAGCGTTTCATCTTTTTACATCTTAATACAGACCTGACGACGGACTAGTACAGGCAAGTATAAATAAAATGACAAAGAAGTTACTTTAAATTAGCTTCTTCGGTTGTACTAGATGCAGACCCCAGACCGCACAAAAATGGAAAAATAGTTAATTACATTTTTTGTATGTAATGTGTAAAAGGTAAATATTAATTATATTGTATTATTAAATTATGAATGATAGATATTTTAAAAACTACTTACATCTCTTTCACTTGTTAAAATATGAATAAACATGTTGGTGCATATTAATTATTAAATATTGTTCTTGCAGAATCTCTCTTCGTTTAAATGCAAGTGTCTACATTAAATTAAGTTGGATTACAATTTTTCCCTTCATTTGATGAAAATTTATTTCATTTTGTCTTTGATATACAGATGAAGTTCATACAAAATTACATAATAAATAAAACATACATATATTTTAATAGGTGGAGTGGAATCAAATCAATATTACAACGGAGTGATTAGATGAAACAAAGTCTTTTTTCGATGATTTCAGTTTGTAAAATTGTATTATTACTACATTTCGTGCAAGTTTATCAAATTTCACTAAATATACTGATAACTATAGTAATATATATAATAAAACTTTCATTAGCTTCTGTAATTACAACCAATTTTTCGATATTCTTAGCTCATAGGCTTGCGGATGACTCAGTTTAACGTATGACTTACTCTCAATTCAAATGCAATCTTTTTACTTTTACTGTATGTGATATTTGGGTCTGCTGCAATAATTACATAAATACCACTAGAGATCAGTGGGTTGAACCGGTCTTGAACGTGCCTATGTCTAAATACCGCTATATAAACATGCAATACTTATTTCCACGAATATCACATGTTTAACATACAACACTCAACTTTTTATGAATCTCATAATTGTTATATGCGATATAATAATGTACAAACATTTCTATGATGCATCTAGTGGCTGAGATTTTCTTATTAAAATGAGAATCTCATCTTTTAAATATGTTTTGGCATTAGTGTTTTAATAATCAAAATCATATAATTTTTTTTTAAAGCAATAATAGACACATGTGTTATTCATTATTATTCTGTTATGTAATTCAATTTTAATAACCATCTTTTGAGTGTTTGACAAGAATTTACACATTTTGGATTAAATAGTGTTTACAATTAAAAATCTAAGCTGCCCTCCAAGCTTGTCATGAACTTGTCTTTAGTATCGATTCCTTTGTGACCATAATCACTTTGAAAAAAGGATGTATGATTTAATTATGCTCATATATAAGATAGCGTGTGTAAGTTGCATAGTTGATGTTAATGTTTATCAAGAATGGTCAATATTTATTTGACAATTATATTGCAGTCTTAAAATGATTGTATTAGTATATTTAATTTATATAAAATGATTCCTGTAAGTGGAATAGTTGATGTTGAAAACTAACAAGAATAGTCAATATGATTCAATGCTTTATTCACCATCATTAGCTAAGGTGTCTCACTTAAAGTGAATGACTATTGTATGTTTCTTAATGAAATGTTAGTGTAGAAGAGCTCGCCATATACAATTCTTTATAAATCACTAATTACATTGACATAAAGCAAGTATGGTCTAAATTGTTATATCTTTGCACTTGTATCCATGTCTTATTAATATAATATTTTTTACCTAATTATCTAATTTTCTCTTATTTAAATACGACAATTGAGAAAGTATCTTTTTGTGACTTGACCTTTGACAAAAAATGTAATGAACCATTTAAACTTTAAAACAATCAATTTGATACTCAATCCAAGTTTTCGTGTACTTTTACACTACCTAAGGCAACTCTATTACTTCCATTTGCTAAGTTGGCACCCTCATCTAGTTCAAGGTTTACATGTATGTGGGTCATCATGAAAATATAAATCTAACTTTTTTTCCTTTCTTTAGAGAGATCATCGAATATAAGAAAATCAAGATGACCAAAAGTAAAAAAGGAGGGGAAAAAGAACAAAAAGTTTTTTTTTTTTTTTTTTTTGGGGGGGGGGGGGGGGGGGGGGGGGGGGGTGGGGTTCTGGTAAGGGTAGTGGGTGGGGAAAGGGGGGGGGGGGGTTGGTGGTTAGAGTTAGAGGGTCATTAGTAAAAAAGGAGTAGAGGGAAAAAGGAAAAAAGTGGAAAGTGCACTTAACGTTCGAATACCACTAAGTATTCACTATTTTTTATTGTTTAATATGAAAATCTTAAAAAAAATAAAAATAAAAAGTATAAGTAAAAAAAACCAAAAAATAGGATAGAAAACCCTAATCTAAATCTATATTCATACGCATATTTCATCAACTATAAGAGATTAAGGGAACTTTTTTCATTCGAATTCACCAAGAGTAGATATTCAACGAAATTTCTTCTCTAGGCTAGTTGAAACCGACCCTAAATTTCCTTTTAGAAGTTTTGATGAATTAGTACAAACCAAAAGAAATTAGCATATCTAAGATCCTAGGTAATTATAGTTCAAGAAAATGATAAGCTTTTGAAAAGTTTGGATTTTTTTTTTCGAGTTAAATAGGAAATAAAAGGAGTGTGCAATTCAAACAAGCACTACGGTTGATAAGCAAGTTGTGATGAAGAAGAAGAAAGAAGAAAAAAAAAAAAAGAAGTCTTATTATGTTAAAGGTGAAGAATCTCATGGTATCATGAATTACAACCTAGAATCTTTAAAGATGATAGTCAAGCAAGCTAGTTGGCAACCAATATAAGTTCTAATAGTTTGGATTGATTTTGAAAAAATCGATTTCAAATATTAGTCTTTTCTAACTCTAATCGAAGCAAAACAAAAAAGATGTACAGGTTTGAATGTTCATTGGAGTTCAAGAGAGAGAAAGATAGGTTTTTCTTCTCTTTTTTTTTTTTTTTTGTATTACTTTTTCTCCTCTTATGGAATTCTTTTGAATTTCTCAAATCAAGTACTTTATTATTATATACGTCACGTGCCTTGTGACTATTGGCTAGAACATCTACATAAGTGAATTGAGTTAATCAAGATAGTATTGGTGTACTCGAAAACTTCAATTGGGTATTAAAAATCACAATACATATACAAGACAAGAAGAGAGAGAAACTATTATTAAAATCTATATCATTAAGGCCTCTATTTCTTAAAGATTTAAGAAAGTGACTTTCTCAAAATATTTGATCTCTCCTTCATCATTATCACCATTTACACATCATTTTGGCAATGAAGTAAAAAAAAGTGATACCATTACTTTTACCATATAGAAGGTTGAGTTTTCTTAAACTATTACCATATAGAAGAAAATTATTACACCAATCTAGCATTATTTGCCATGAGAGATACCATTACTACATAGTAAAAGTGCATAGAGTAATTAAATCAATTCAAATCTAGAACCATTTTGTTAAGGGAAAAATATTGGGGTGATGTGCATATTATCATGGTTGTTTGCACCGTCCTAGATCCACGCTTTAAGATGAAAGCTGTTGCTTTTGTGTTCCCAACTGTTTATGGTGGGAGGGCTGTTGAGAAGGTAGAAAATGTTAGGAAATTTTTTTATGAGTTAGCTCAAGAGTATTAGACAAAGACTTAAGTCTCAATATAATAAGGATACGGGTGGTTCTCTTACAATGCCTTCAACAAGTGGTGATGGCCAAGCAAATGCAAAATCAAAATTAGTGCAATACTTAACTACCATCAGTACTGATCACCAAGTAAATGTAAAATCAAAGTTGGACCACTACTTGGAAGAGGCTGCATTGCCTTGGAGTAATGATTTTGATATTCTTGCATGGTGGAATTTGAATGGAATCAAGTACCCCACATTGCAAGCACTAGCTAGGGACATGTTAGCAATTCTTATGTCCATAGTTGCTTTTGAATCTGTATTTAATATAAGTGGACGTGTAATTAGCTCACATAGAAGCCGATTCCATCTAGACACAATAGAGGCATTGATGTTTACCCAAAATTGGACATCAAATTAAAATTAGGTAAGAAGTTTGATTACTTAAAGTTTATTTATGAATTTTTTTTATTTCCTATATTTGCCGTTGTGTTTTAAGTATTATGTGATCTTTGTTCTTTTTTTGTAGGTTTTGACATAAGTAAGATAGAGGATGAGATGAAAAATTTGCATATTGTGAATTAAAAACAAGTAAGCAAACATAGAGCTTTTATAAAGCTATTGATTTTTCCTCTCTTCTATTACTTGATTACTATGTAATACATTTTTATTTTTGTTACTACTCGACTAGGTGGATTTTGGCTTGATGCTATTGGCTATTTGGTGACATCTTTGAAGTTTGAGACAGAAGTTGTATCTACTGAGAAGAGGGACAGCAATGGAATTTTGTTTGACTGTTTTCATGTGGAAATATTTTGGGACTACTCAATATCTTTGTTTTTCGTCTTTTCTTTTTGCTTACGGAAGCATTGTATGTGGGTAATGCTTACTGTGCACTTTTATATGTTAGAGAACGAAGACCTTAAATCTGTCTATTTGAATATGTTTTATGCAAGACTTTTAACCTTGCAAGACTTCTAGTATTTAATTTATTGATGCATTATATGTTCAATAAACATGTTGAATAAACATGTTTCAAAGGAGAGTGTTTCATGGTCTTTCTAAATGGACCATAGTTGGTATAATTTTAGAGAATCAAGATGTTAGCAATTTTTGCTAGCTTGCAGGATGAAGATATAGAGTTATAGACTCCTTTAAGGAACACATACAGGTTTAATATATCATATATTATATATGATGTTATATGCAGGATTAATATATGATATTATTATCTACAAGCATGTCAAGATCTCATTTATATTCTATGTATGTGAAAGTAAGTGGAAATGAAGTGTTTGCATCCTTTTATATGATGTTATTGTATAAAATTCATTCTTTTCATATAAATGTTTGAATCATTAATAACTTAAAACAAAATTCATTCTTTTGCTATTTTTTAAAGAAAAAAATTAAAAATCTTTGATTATCAGTGCGGGTCAGGTCGGTAAATGGGTTCTTTAAATCCCTATAGAGTCGGGCTTTGAGAATGATAAGAAAAACCCTATCGGGTTTTTCTCGGATTTTGGGACACCCCATTAAAATAGGGTCAGGTTTGGGTTTTTAATGACCCATCCAAACTCGCTTCGGTTGCATCCCTAGTTAAGGGGTGTTAATAGGATAATGGAAAAAATGCATTCTAAAAAAAAAAAAATTAAAAGTCATAAGTTTTTTGAGAAGAAATTCAAAGAATACCACATCTAGAGTCCTATCTTGAAAATGTGTTTTCAAAATGTACTGTATTTGTGTTTTTAATGCATAATTTCATTAATTTCATTAAAGTATTAAAATGTTATTTTGAAGACATGATCTCGGAGGGAATTTCAAAACTTTTTTTTTCTTAACATTCTAGATTGTTCCTTTAAATTTGCATTTTTTAAAAACTATTTTTGGGTCTTAATGTATTGATAATTTAATCATATTAAAAATGAATATAATCTATCTTTTTTTTATATATAGGTTGCTGCCCGTTTAACTTTTTAAGTAGATGAATCTAGATTTTTAGAGCCACTCCACATATTTTTTTACCAATTGGAGCCCATACTAAAAATTTTCATTAAAATAGGCTTTCAATTAAAATAATTATCAAAATGTCTTTCCGAAATTGTATCTCGAATATGTAACTTTTGTTCATATTGAAATCACATGTTCATCATGCGAGTTTAGTCTAAATTATTTAAGTATAACTCACATATTAAACATGCAATTTCATAAATCATATTCCATTATGCAAATTCTTTGAAAATTGTTGGCCAGCAGATTACATGCTCAACATGCATTTTTCATAAACCAAACTCCCTCTTGTATTTTGTTAATTATTTTTTGTGGAAAGGATATACCCGCCTTTCACTCCTCACTCCTCTACTTAGGCTAATTCTTAGTTCATTTAGATTATTTTATCTTCATGTATCTAGATATTTTAAGTAAATAACTATTATATGTATATTTGTGGTGTGTCATGTTGTATAGGTTTCGAGTTCACTTCCAAGGTTGGCATCTTAGCTTTTGATTCTTCCTAGTACCTAGGAGAGGAAATTTTGGGGGTTGGTAGTTTGTTTACTAACACATCTTACTCTGTCCTATTCCAAGTATAATTTTGCTAGAGTTTAATAAATGTTTTATTAAAATAGTTATATATTATTAACGACGTACATATTACATATAATATATATCAAAATTGTGATTTCAAGTATCTCTATCTAGTTTGTAATTTATTGAAGCTATCATTAAGGCCTCCTAAAGTGTCAAAACCATTAAATAGTGATTTGATTGGTAACATACTATTTCACTTAATTTATACTTTCATTGAATTAATTCATTTGTATAGTAAATCTCTCAAGACGTACTCTATGGGTCGTTTTAACTAAATTTTGTGACCATATTGTAAAGTTGAGTAGAATTTAGGTACAATAGTCTCAGCCTTGAATTAGTAGCTTGAGCTTACAATGTAATTCACAAGGTGATCGAAAGTATTAGATCATCACATTACATAAAAACCTATGACTGCATTTGGTTATAAGGACTGGATAGGACAAAAATAACTGGAACAGTATAAGGAGTATTGGATAGAACAATTTCCTTATACCACATTTCGTATGTATGGTATTGAACAATAATTTTTCTGCTTTTCAATGTTTGGTATACACAAGTGCAGGACAAGACATCATATTTTGACCATTATACCCTTATATTGTAATATATTAATTTAATTAATTCATTTTATTGTTTAAGAAAGAAAAAATGGATGACTAAAGGTGGGGATAATTTTGAAAATTTTAAAATTGAAGTTGTTTGTCTTGTCTATTTGATTTTTATACCATGGAATATATGGGACAATTTTTTAAAGCTTGTTCTGTTCCTTAGGTTTTTTTTTTTTGGTGTAACGTAAAACTAATAAGATAAACCAAATAAGAGATTGGAAGTTTTATCCTGTCCTGTCTCATAAAATATCTGCAACCAAATGCAACCTATATCCAAAGCGTCAGGATATAATAATGCAAAATGCATTAGGAAATTATTTAAATAATTTAAGTTCTAAAAATAAATGAACGACTAACATGCTATTATTTATTATATCTTGTAAATGGAATAATGGTCTCTTTTAATAGTTTTAAAATGAAAAGGTTTTATGAAAATGAAAAAATGAGCTACGAAAATATATAAGTAATTTAAGGATTCGATACTAAATTCTCATTATTATGTTTTAAAAATGATAAAATTACTCTCATATATCACGCAATCAACATCAATATCATAATATAATAATATTATATTATTATTTACTTTTGATTTAAACCTTAAATATTTTTTGGGGATTCAAACATATTAGATAGTGATAAAATGTTGTGCAAAATTACTATTATTAATACATTTTTTTAATGCACTAACAAATACTTTAATTAATTCATTTTAAAAAATCATAATGGGTCATTAATTGACTATTACATATCATGGTTTATAAATAGTAAAATGATTATGTGTGTAAAAAATTTTATATTTGAAAAGGCTTTTGAATAAAAAATGCATTGAGAAATTATTCTAGCAATTTAAAAATTAAGTGATAAATTTTTCTATCGAATTAATAAATGTAACAAATAAATGACGTAAATTACACTAAAATGATATCAACGTTTGTGGTAGGTTTATTCAAGGTATTAACATAGTAGTTAAAAATAGGAAGCAACATTTCATAAAGTAAATTAATTGAGATATCAAGCTTTAAAAATTCATTCACGTATCAATTCTTTATTTATTTATATTTTGTCAATTTTCAGTAATATTTCTTTGTGAAATGTTGCTTCATCCTTATAATAACTCGAAATGTTAATATCTTGTAATACAATTTATCCCAAATAAATGATAGAATATGAAATATACCAATTGTTGAAACCATGTTTTATGATAGATATGTCAATACACATTTGTTGTTGTAATATCTTTTGTTATTACATAATTGTCATTAGCTTGTGGTAATTATGTATGTAATTGATCCATATACACTTGCTATTACCTCAAAAAACATTTGTAACGCCCTAAGTTGTAGGTATTACAACTCACCACGTGTCCTTCTCTTTTAAAACACGCTAAGGCTATTAAAACACTAAACCACAAATATATCAAATTTAATCATCAAAACTCACAATTGGTTTACTTTAAAACATCTCATAAAAATAATCCTTAATAATCATGAACTAATAAAAATCTAAAACAATGTATCATCATAAATAAAACCTGACAAATTATTCTCATAAAATTTTCAACAACTAATAATAATCATAAAATCCATAAAGTTTTCCATATTTTTTCCACTAGATCCAACGCTCTAAATCTACAAGTCATCAACAGGATAGTCAAATCCACTATCACCACCCCCATGATCTATGTAGATATCATACCCAAGTAGATCATAAACAACTTCCTCTTCACCTGTACCTGAAAAATTAAAAGAATGAGCGAAAACGCTCAGTACGCCATACCACAAATAAATACGCATGAACATGCCAATCATGTATCACATACATTCCTAGAACTAATGCAACATGCAGAAATTATTATCTTTAATTAGTGAAACAAACAGCATAGTTTAGAACCATATGCATCTAGTCCTAAACCCGGAGTAACTCATGACCCCGGTTCACAATCTTTATAAAATAGTTTATATATAGTATATTGATGTTGGGTACTCCCCACACATCGTTGCGTTTCGCCATACAGACCAGAACGACTTCTAATATATCGGAATCATTTCTCAATGCAACTCCACTAAGGATAGCGCCACACAAGGATCATCAGGGCACCTCGATAGTATCATACTCTGCGTGGTCTTTACTAATCAAAGCCATACACAACCAACACTCTTTTCAATTTATATGTCAGATAGGATTTAGTCAAATTATTTTCTAAACCTACACGCACAAGCAGCAAACAAGGTAAGGTCGTACTTAGTATCGCTCCAACTCAAATCCACCAACAGAACTTCTTAAAAGATCAAAACCCTAATCCAACAATTATCTTGAATCAGAATTAAATACGAAAACCTAAACCCTAATATTCAAAAATCTATATCAATAAGGATAACACACCTGCCTCCTCTTCCTCACAATTAAATACCACTTTCAACACTGTTCTTCCACAATCCGTAACTATCCACAATCCCTTCAACATACATATATTCCTCAATTAAACACTTTAACTACAATAACGAATAAATCTCATCGAACAACAAGATTAGATGAATTCTTGCATACCTAGAATTTGTAGATTTCAATGTGAAATAAGAACCCTAATCCACAATTCTCCTGAATTTCGATAATAAATTGAAATCATAAACCAATAATCCTCGAATCGTAGTAATTATAAAATCCAAGAAAGATGTTACCTTTTTTCTTTGAATAAGAGTCTCCTAGATCTCCAAGCACTCTAGGGTTTCACCACAAATCTTGCTCTCTTTCAAATCCATTGAACAACTTGTATAAGATATATCGAATTAACAAGAATGATTGAAAAAGATTAGAGAAAGACCACTTACCTAGGGTTTCGCTGGGGGAAAAAGTGTAACAAGGTCATGGGGTTTGTGGTCTTATTTATAGAAGGAATTGGTTTTGGAAAAATGTAACCCAGCTTAGGAAAAACGCTAGCATAGGCCGGCCAGTACGCCGGCAGCCTACATGATACGTCGGTGGCCTTCCTTACTACGCCAGTGGCCATCATGCCGGCGTAAGTCTAATTTCTTTAGCAAATTTACGAGACTTCAATGCCGAAGCTTAGGCCGTTGTCCATAATGTTTAGGCCGGCGGCTTAGGAGTCAAAGCTGGCAGCTTAGTTGCCGGCCTAAGTCAAATTCGTCCAATCATTCGCCTATGACTTCCTCGTGACCAAAATCATCTGTTTAAAGACAAAAATACCCTTTTATATATTACTATATTACAATTTTATCCTTCATTATGAATTATTTATTTATACTTTACAACATTAAAAAATAATGTATATTAAAAATAGAAACTAACATAAGAGTTACAAACCTCTCCCATTTTCATCTTAATTCGCTAGAATTTAATTTCATTATCTAAAGTGATCAATCTAATAAAAAGGAAGTGCCAACAATGAAAGTGGAAAAATAATTTCAAAAATTTTTTATTTATGGAATTAACCTTATGAGATAAATGGCTTACAATTTGAAGGGATTAATAAAATAAAATATATTGATGAAAATTAATTTTAATAGGTTTGATAAAAAAAAAGAAGTGTATTCCTCTAATGTTACAGACTATGAGTTACGATGAGAGAATACCTAAATATTTTGGATTCATATTCAATGACTTATATATCCATTAGTCTCATTTCTGTAAAAAGATTCAACTTAACAACTTTCATACAATATATATTCACATATTAATCTTCTTCACTTTAGTACTATTTTTTTGTTATTTTTCTGTTAGCAAATAGCCTTTTTCATTTTAATTCTTTTTTGTATTTTCCAACAAATTATATTGCATCAAATGTTTAAGGAGTTATAAATCTTTTCCTTCTTCTTCTTTGATAAAAAAAGAGGTATAAGTACTGCTGCATAATCGTAGTTCAAGTGCATAGGGAATAGAATTTTGGCCAAAAAAAAAAAAAAGGAAGTAGAACAAAATAAAATATGATATGAATTTATCTTATCATTTTTTATTTCAAATTGTGATATTAGCATATGGATTAAAGGATTGTCCACTTGTGTGTGTGTGTGTGTATAGATGTAAGAGAGCCTATAAATTTTGGGAGGCATTGATGCTGTTCCTATCTTTTGTAGGTATGTTGTATATATTTGACATTGAGATAAAGATAAACCTATGTTGCATCAAACCAAAAAAATAATAAACAAATAAATGAACAAAGGGTAAAATATTAATAAAGTAAACAATAAACTAATTAAAATAGAATTAAAAAAATAAAAAACCAAAATAATTAAATCAATATGGTTAATAGGCATTGCCGCTTGCTTGAATTTAGTAAGAGCTAAACTTAAGGAAAGTGGGCTTGAGTCGTAGCCAGTGGATAAGTTTGCAAAACAAAAAAGGGCTAGTAGCTTGCCGGACGTGGGTCCAACATTGCCATTTTGATACTTAAGCGTCTTTGGATAGCTTTTTTTGGATAGATATAAATTTTTTTTTAAACTTTTTTTCTAATAAATTGTTTATCAAGAAATAGATACATATAAAAAACATTTGACAGTTCTCATGAAAAATTTAAATAAATCAAATATAGATAAAAAAAAAGATACAAATCAAATATATTTACATATTTCAAATATGTTGGAAATGGCTATCTATTGAATTTTGTATAATTAACGATGTTCATAAAATTTCGCATCTCTGGTACGTGGATTCGAGGAAATCTTAATCTAGGTGGAAGCTCATGCATATTCAATTAAAATAAATGTATCTGTTGGAATTGTGTAGAATAGGGCCGTATTACAAGGTTGGTAGCTCTGTGTTGACTATTTTCATCTTTCAACGTTCCCTTGAAGTCTAACCGTATTACCCAGTTGTAATTTACTTTTCATTTTTTTCTTAGGCTCTTCTTTTTCAGCCTTTGAATTTTTTTATTTTCAGGCCTTTTTTTTCTTAAGCCCTTTTTTTATTTGGTACCATAAACATTTTTTTTCCCCCTCTTGATCAAGTGTTGTTAGAACTTATCAAAAGTGTGGTAATTTCTATGGTCTCATCACAAAGACCACTTATAAATGTAATGGAACCAATCCCATTGTGACTACCATGAGATCATAGAATTTTCGTGAAATAAGATTGTATTAAAAAGCCCATAATTTTATATTTAAAAGGCGAAAAAGTTAAGGTCATTCACAGTTTAACTTATATTTTAGTCGTTTTGTCCTTAATATTCCATATGTTTTTTTTTTTCTTCTTTCAACAATATTAGTTCTACGATTTGCATCTGCTATCTGCATGTTACATGCTTGTCGAGAAATACCACATCTTTTATTGACAAATCGGTATATTAACATACCATTACAAGACATATTCTTGGAGTCGTTAAGCCCAGTCATATTGCTATGTTGATGCCAGTCTTGCGAGAAGGCTGGATGGAGACGGAGTCCCCGCATCTCCTTCCTATCTGGAAAAAGGAAAGTAAATCTGGGAATGTGCATCTCTAAGAAGGAGTAACGGTTGCATCCTGCATGTGCTTGTGATCTAGGGTTCATGGAAGCTGAGACTAAGGAACTAAATGGAAGTGGAAAGTAGAGCACTAGTGGAACCGAAGCAATTACGAATGCTTCTGTCGTCTGGGAAATAAAGAAATCAGGCTTGTGGTGAAGGGGCCGATGGGCCATGCAACGGATCGGGCTAAGCAACACTGGGCCGAATTAAATAAGAAATGCTAATGGGCTTAGTCTTTAGTAATTGCCAATAGCAGATTTATTATATCTCAATTAGCTATCAAATTTATAGAAAATGCATATAAATGCATGAACAATAGATAGTTGTCCATGAGTTAAATTAATTATAACGTGTACAAATGATCCCTCCAAAGGAGGTCAAATTCTATATTTTAAATTATTTTTGTTTTTGCTCTTGTTTTTGAACTCGCAGGGGTAGAAAGAGACATAGCAAATGAGAGCCTAGACAAATTACACGGTAAAGTGGGAGAGAAGAAAGCGAAATCAATCACAAGAATAGGCGGCGTAGGGGTTCGCGGAGGTGGTGGCGGGGTTCGCGGAGGTGGTGGCTGGTTGCGTGGAGGAGGTGGCTGGGGGAGGCAAGGTGGTGGCGGGGCGTGTGAAAATGGAGATAACTTAGGTGGCAGGTGGATTCCTGGTAGACAAGGCCATGAGGCACAAGGTGGCACCAACTTGATCAATATCCATTCTCTTCGGTGGATCTTTACATGCTTATTGTCGCTGTGGCTATGTTTTTTATATTAAGGGATTTGTATAAGCATGTTATTATACTAAGCATACTCTAGAGCATGTAAGTTAACATATGCATCTTTCTTTTCATGGCATATAACTATATATATATATATATATATTCTATCATATTAAAGTGGAGACAGAGATTAATGTTTTTTTTTAAATATTATATATATATATGTTTGTCGTGTAAAAATGTCTACCCTCCTACAATTTTAACAAATATAAATTATATAAATTAATTACTAAAATATAAACGCAAAATCTTATAAAATAACTAGTTTGTTGTCTTTGTTTACGAAATTTGAAAGCTATAAGTCCCTAACTTCTGCTTCATGTTCTATGATTAGTTCAATTTAATGTTTGATTTCATTTAGGTTCTTTTATATCATAACTAAGACTTGTTCCTATTACAAATTACTTCTTGTGTTATGCAAGATTTTCTTGGCAGCGGTTGAGAATCTTGTCTATTTTCATTTCTGGGTCATTTGCTTCGACTAAAATTTTTGTGCAAAAATCTCAACTTTCATGTTCTGCAATTTTATATAGGTTAAAAATTCTTTGGATTTTGTAATTTCATGTCTAAGCTTTTTAAGAAAGGTCAATGAATCAAGTTTTAATGTTATATGCATTGTAATTGGAAAAAAAAAAAAAAGAAGAAGGAAATTCTTGTTTAGATGTTGGTTTTTTCTTGGGCCAGTTTTTTAATGTTCTTTAAACTTACCAGTTCGTCATTCTGTATTTGAAATTTATTATAGTCATCACATAGTACGAGCACGATACATATTTCTAGCTGGATAAGAAAATATGACGTTAAGATCTATGCTCTTGGGTTCTTCCTGTTTAAAATTGGTCACATGAAGATAATTTTCCTGATAGGATGAACAACAAAAAATCCAGTGATAATGTACTATTAAATCAACCTACATAGAATCTATTTTAATCGAGTGTAACAAGCAATATTTATTGATTTATATTCATTAAGCCTGTGAACCCATCATTTGTTAGATAAGTTACACCAATCTTTAAACCAGATAATAAAATTAGACTGAAACCATGAATTTTTTTTAAGCGATTCAGTGTAGGAAATTTTTAAGCTAGAAAAAGGGTAAATTAATGGTTGCTTTGAATAAGTTAATTGAATGGAATTGTCAAAAGAGAAAAATATCCTTACTATGATGTAGTACTTAAAAAGAAATTTTACTTTCCGTTTATTAAAATGTATATTTATATAACTTTCGTGGCTATAATTGATAAATTTTATATAAAGGTTCCCTCAAAATGTTTACTAGATTATAATGTTATGAATAAAATTAATTGGTAATAGATATTTGAAATTATTTTCAGTTGCATGAAATTTTTTATTAGGATGAATATAGACTTTATTGACCCCTTATATGATTCCATAATTGTTTTAATTAGAATTTAGTACTTTATATATGAGCTTATATGTTATGCAAATATATTTTTTAAAATTATAAAATATACTTCATTCTGTAAACCAAATTAAAATTCTATAGTTTGAAAAAAAAAATTAATCCGAATCGTATGGTTTAGATTAAATTATTAAAATCCGAATTTCATGGCTTAGAGTAGCTCAAAAAGAAAGGTGAACCAAACTAAATTACACCTCCCCCATGTATGATACTAATACAACGGGACCACAAATTAATCATATGCAATGCATAATTTGGAATGGCCTACTCTATCTCCCATTGCGATCACATATTCATCTCATGTGGAGTTCATAACTTATATAATACCGTTAAGATTACAAATTTATGGTCATATTTCAAAATAGTCCCGTCTAGGGCTGGGAAAAAAACTGAACAAATTGTAAACCAAACTTAAATTTTGATTTTTTTTCCTAAACAGTTCGATTCAATAGTAGGTATTTAGTTTACGGTTCAATTTGGAGTCATGAACCAAACCGGAGCATTTTATTTATAAAAAGAAAAAGACTCATGTTTATGTTCATTGGGAACTTTTGTTAATTGACTTGATGTGTAGTTCAATTTATACTTTTGAATGGTATCATTAAATTATTAGCAAAAACAAGAGACATATTCCAATTTTTGGTCTTTCCTTTTTCCTTATGATGTAGGAATCAAATTGATCATTTGAAGGGCTTATGAATGTAGAACTATTTGCTTTTGGTGCCACAAAAATAAATGTATCTTACCCACACAAAATATGTTCTAGGAAACAATTATAGGTGTTTATTTATTGTGAGGGTTTTGCATTTGCAATCCCATTTTATGGATACTATTAATTAATTAAATATGCAATACTATATATAGCAAGTCTACAATTTTCAGTTCTAAAGTGGATAAAGAAGTACGGTTTGGTCACCGATTACTGTTACACATTGGTGGAAAGATCAGAGTAAAAGGGAATATATTAGAGATTTTATATGTTTTCATGCTATCAACATTCAAATGTTTTTTTAATAAAAAGATGAAAAAAATACACATGTAGTGGGAATAGTAAATGGTTTAAACCGTATACCAAACCGTCTATTTTAGGTTTGAAAAAATGACTATGGTTCGATTTTATAAAAAAGAAAAAAAAAAACGAAAACCATAATTTTGGTTTATTCCAAAACCGGATCGAACCGTACTGTGTCTACCCCAAGTCTCATCCTACCGACCTCGATACGTTTAGTCTGCATCATTCCTGCTCAACTGATGCGTACTGATACGAGTTGTAGTTCCCTTATATTGTCTACTCGTTGTAAAACTAATTTTAATGGCTAGACGGGTGTAAATTGAGTTTTAGAGTAATTTTTCCGTTTTTTAATTTTAATGCTAAATAATTTAATTTAACAACTAAACATTAATAAAAATAAAATGTGATAAAGTAAAAGATGAAAACAATCCCAATTTAACATGGTGTTATCTCCTATTCTTCACGTATACACAAATGCTTTTTATTTTTTTTTTCTGTTATTGTTCTTGTTCTTGTTCTTTTTTTTATTAGTTTAATAGTTATTTTCTGATCCAATTTTGTTCTGCTTTACAAATTAAATTATAATGGGCCTTCATTGGTTAAAGCCTAATATGTATCAAATCGAGTTGGGCCTAAATGTTTTAATTCAAAGTACTAGGCAAACTGATAAAATGACTTGCTTAGCGGCATGTGCAGGTTAAGGTTTGTAGGCTCCATTCCCGCGCCTCATCCTCATTAGCTTCCACCACAAAAGCTTTTTTTTTTCTTAAATCTTTGAGGAAAGTGCCGTTTGATAGTCTAGTCTTTAGTGTGAGTGGTTGTCTGCGTGATTTCGCCAAGACAATTGCATCGATGGCCTTTCTTCGAAGTCTTGAGATGCAAAGTGTTCTTCTTTTTTGGTTTCCTTGGCCTTTGGACATTAGAGGTCAAAATATAACTGTTAGTTTGGATTCTGCAAGAGCTCTAGACACTCTTCTTCAAGACTATGCTTACGAGGCTCTTGTTAATCCAAAGGATGGCATTCCCTATAATGGTGAGGTTACCTTCAATTTAACCGGGATCAAGATAACAGCAATGAGGCTCAACAGTGGAAGTTTAATAGAGAGAGGTGTGAGATACGAACATTTTGAAATTCCTAAAGGGGTGATTGCGACCCCACATGTAGAGAATGTTGTATTGGTGTATCAAAATTTGGGGAATTGGTCAACAAAATATTATCCACTGCCCAATTATGCGTATGCAACCTCAGTTTTCGACCTCCTTTACAATGGCTCAAATTTATCAGCTACAAATTTATCCAAGCTAAATTTAGGGGCTTCACGTGATCCCATACTGGTCTATGTTTCCACTTTCCCCCTTCCATCTGTTCTTGAATGTAAATGTGTTTGGATGAGTTTGCAAGGTGTTGCCATTTTAGCAACTTGATATCAGGCAAGACCTGCTCAACAAGAGAACCGGGCCATTTCGCAGCAGTGCTTACGAAACCTAAGAAAAGATATAGACGTTCATATTATTTCTATTATTTCATTGCATCTTGATCGGTCAAGTCCAAGTTTTTATGGTTTTTTTTTCTTTTTTGGCCAGAGGTCAAGTGCAAGTTTACTGTTGTAATTTTCATGATCCTGGGTAGTAAGATAGCAGCTGTTTTGTATTTTCTTTGTCCAACTTATATCTAATTTATGAGTTTAAATTCCTCTAAAATTAATTGTTTTGCATTTTTTATAGATAATGGATTAATTTAACCTCTTTTTTTTTCATTTTTTTAAGCTAAGTTCATATATAGTGAAAAGGTTGAATAGGCCACTAAGTTGCTGCTGTAATTACTTTGGTTTTTTGCCCTCTCGACACTCGCACTCGGATCAATACAAACAAGCATGCAATCGCATATGTACTAAAATCTGCCGCCTATCTCAAGCAACAATGCTTGTCAACATGGATCTCTCATTCGAGGTCATTACACACCCCAATCATGGTTTGGAACACCAACCTTAGCAAAAAACTAAGCCAAGTTGTGGAAATTCATACATGTCATTAATAGAATGAGATGAAACAAGAATCAAGAAAAGTAATTATAATTACTGGCAAAAGGAAAAAAAAATTACAATGGTAGTACAGTGAAAATAAATTCTAAAAATCATCGTATCTGAGACACCACCATGAGCCCCTAACAAGTAAGACAGGTGATTTCTGACAAATTATATTAGATTCGCGATGTGCATCTGAAAAAGAACTGTTAACTCCATCATCAACAGAGTCTAGTGCGCGTCAAAAACATATCACGAGAAGATACCAACCGGTCACTGATGCCATACTTGGAGAAAGAGGTCTTTGTTCTACTGATGCCATATTTGGCCAGCCATTTAAGGACTTAAGGCACCCTCTTAGTCTATATCATACCTACTCAGCCATACACTGAGCTTGTTTTATTTGTAATGTGCAATGTGCATGGACAAAAGTCACATAACATTATTAATCAAACACTTTCTGGCGAATTGAGAGAGAGATCATGTCCACATCTCAGCCCTTCATATCAACTGCCAAGAGTCCTGTTCATTACCAGCCTATGCCAAATTAAGGCTACAGATATTTCCCTTTGTGGCAAAAAAAATTTGATCCAGGCTACAAGCTACCCGAAACAAATGAGATCTGGCTCAAGGAACTATGTTTCAATCATTAAAATCCTTGCCAACCTAAATCACTCCAAAATTGTGAACATGCACCATAATGTAGCCTTATACTCATGCTCATACATCATTAAGAATTAACAAATGTACATATGACTCATTCTCTTGTAAATGGCACACTGAAGTGGTAAGCATATTTTATGAGGTCTGGCTCAAGGAACTATGTTTCATTCATTAAAATCCTTACCAACTTAAATCATTCTAAAATTATGAACATGCACCGTAATATGGCCTCATACTCATGCTCATACATCATACTGAAAAATCTGTAATAACCCATTCTCTTGTAAATGCCACGTTGAAGTCGTAAGCATAATTTATCTTCTTTTAATAAGTTCTACCTAAGTTGTAACAAGAACCTAAAATACAAGCATCTAGACTAATGTGGCACATTCTTCGGCGGATTCCGAATGACATTATTGTTCATTCCAAGTTTAGTCCTCATAGCCTCCACTCCGGACCGATTCATCTCCTTCAATACCTTCATCCTCACCACATTCTGCCTCGACTGTTATGCTTAGCTCTGACCCTTGCCATCCTCATCCACAAAAGAAATAGATATAACCTACAGATATCCATAACAATTAATTGTAAGGTTCAATTGTTTTACAATAACATAAGGATAACAAATAAGTATAACAAAACTAGTAGTAACCATACCTACCTATAATCCTCCTCCCACGTATGCATCCTTCGGTTGCCTCGGCCAATACTTTATGGACCATCTTGACCATTGGATTTCTTCTAGCTCTCCTTGTTATTGTTCTTTGGATGTATCCAAATATCCTCACAAATCCGTAAATAACATGGCCAGCAGCCAATGAGCAAATCAAGAAGTAAAGCAACTGCCCCCCAAATTGTGAATCAGAACATAGACCAAAACCATGAGAATGGTCGAAATGAACATCATCTACCGATGCAATGATCAAATAAGCCCACATGTTTGCGTAGAGTGCAACCCATGTGATAATCCTAAGCAACCATACAGAAAGTGTGTTTCTTAGTGGTAATCCACTAATTACAGCCAGGATGACAAACGTTGTTGTGCCAAGACACACTAGGTTGTATCTCTTAAAATCACGAGCATAAGATGCATCCCAATCTTCTGTAACAATACAAGGTAACTGCATGCGAGCAGTGAACGTGAAACCTGCAATGAGTGTGGCTATGACAACCAATGTGTGCAAGCTTTCCTCTAGCTCTTTTTCCAATTTCTTTTTCTTTTCCTTTTCATCCGAGGTTGACAAATTATGGGGACTCGTATTTGGATGCTCGGTGTGGAATCTTGATCCATTTCTTGAAATTGCTTCCAATCCATTGATTTGTTGGAAACAATGTGCCAACTCGATATTCTTTAAATCCTTCTTTCCTTTTGACAGACAAATATCCCATGCAGTAAACCCATAAATGTTGACTGCATTCATGTCAACTTTTTTATATTCTTCGAGTAAAAATTTTACGATCTTCGTTTGACTTTACACCACTGCTAAATGGAGTATCGTGAATCCCTCTTCGTCTTTTATGTTTACGACCTCAGTATCATTTGGAATAATTTCCAAAAGATATTTTAAGGTGTTCACCTTGTTATTTTGGACACAGAGGTGTAATATGGTGGACGCTCCTACGAGTGCTGCAGAAGCATGAGGTCGAGCCTTGACCAACTCTCTTAGTATCTCGGTATGGCCTTTGATTGCGGCTATGTGAATTGGGTTTCTTCCTTCCCAATCCTTGGCGGTGCATATTTCTGGATCCACCATTAACAACTCCTTTGCTACTAAAATATGCCCGTGAGCTACAGCAATATGGAGTGGAGTCATGTTTCTAGAGTCCAACTCCTTTGCCATTGCCGGCATGCGAGTTAGGACTTCTTTTGTGAAGTCCAAATTTTCTAACATCGCGGAAATGTGCAGTGGCGTGTCTTTGGAGCACGTAGCAATGCACCTTTCTAGAATAAATTGGTCTTGTTGGAGTAATAATAGCAATAGAGTTGCTACACTCCCTTCTTTAGCTGCCTGGATTAATTGGTCTTCCATATAACGTTTTTTTTTCTAGTGTTATTAAAGAAAAAAGAAGAAGAAAATATTGCAATGTGAGGACTGGAGTTTGAGTTTCTAACAGCACGCGTAAAGAAAAAGGAAGAAGAAAAATATTGCAATGTGAGGAATAGAGTTTGAGTTTCTAACAGCACGTATATATAACTATCACAAAAGTTTGTGATGTTGCTTCCTGCATTCGATAATGACGAAAGCGCTTTCGTCTTCTTACATCTTAATCGCTGTGGATGTGGTTTGACAACGACAGATAGGATAAAACCTGACCACGACGTACATTGAAAATATATGTATGGTTAATAGACAGAAAAATCTCAAGCCACAGGTCCAATTCCAAACGTTAATGTGGCTTTTTTACCTCTCTTTTTCTATCTAAAATTAACATTGCCCATGCCCACTGTAGGAGCCAGAATACCATGGAAGAAAAGAGTATCTTCTTGGACCTAATTTAATTAGTCTCTGTCATGGATGCATCCAATGTGTCTATTTGTTTATAGCTTTAGAATATATCTTTTTATATATTTAAGGGTTAGTTTGTATTGTCTGATTTTTATTTGTATTTTATTTATATTTGATTTATATCTATATTTTATATGTATTTGTTTAATTTATGAGTAAAAATATTTGTTTTTCATCTCGATTTGTTTCTTAACAAATATCTATTAAAAAACGATAAAAATAATATGTCAAATGACCAAATAAATGAAACAAACAAACTTCGGTATCGATAACGTATTTTCTTTTGAAAAAAGTGTACATAAAAAAAAAGATACAAAAAATTTGTTTTTTCAACATTTTAATAACTACTCATGTTCAATAAAATTTTAGATTCCATATTGTATTTAGATGTACTTCATTTTCGTTTAATTTACAAATTTATGAGTATGATTATTTAGAATCTTAAATATATAAAATAACAATATAATATTGTCTTAACTCTTATAATTTTATTTATTAATTACAGATAATGTCCATATTGCAATAAAGTAAATGAAGCTGAGCCGTTTAATGTGAATATATATATATATATATATATATGCTCAAGTTATTGTTTTGATATTATTTCAATTGCATCTGAAGGACCTTATCATTACAATCACATCACTTGCAATGTGGGGACAGGGTTTGAGTTTCCAACCGCACGCATTTAAAGCTATCATAAAAATTTATGATGTTGCTTCCTGTATTCGATAATGATCAAACCATTTTCGTCTTCTTACATCCTAATACAGACCTGACCACAGATCAGTACAAATAAGTATAAATGAAAAACAACAAAGTTATTTTCCATTAGCTTCTTCGGTTGTACTATATGGGTTTTCGATCGAAAATTGGGTTGGATTTTTCGGATTTGTCCCGAAATGGGACGGGTAAGAAAAATATTCGAGGGTGAGGATTGGTGTAGGTGCTGTCGTTGAGAGCGCCTTTGGGTTACGGGGAAGGCGCCGTTATGAATGGCGCCTTTGGGTCTGGGAAGTGGCGCCGTTTATAGGGTATATAACAATCCCCCGAACTCCTCTTCCAGCCCCCATCTTATTCTCTTCTCCCTTCCACTTTATCTTCCTCTCATTCTCTCCTCCACGTGGACAACACCTGTTCCTCCACCAAATCTCCATTTCTGGCCGATTTTTGCGTGGATTAAGCTCTCCAATCTCAGGTAAGTTCATCGTTTATCAATGTAGTGTAATTTTTTCACAATTTCAGTGTTAAAATCATGAAAAATGGAGTTGTATATGGTTGTATAATTTTGTCAAATCTAGATGTTTTAGCGAATGATTCTGAGTTATGAAGTGTTGTAGGAGTAGTATATAGTGTATATGTGAAATTTGCGGAATTGCATTAGCTGATCTAGGAGTTTTCATGGAGAATTTTTTCATGCATATAAGGTATTCGATGAAATGCTTAAATAGCTTAAGTTGAGGATTATGATGTTTACATGAACATGAGTGATAAGGAATGTGATTATACATGAGTTTGTTTGTTTTGAGTGAACGATGTAGATCGGTAAAGTGATGTAAGAGTAGTGTATGCGAATGATTAAAAGTGGTGTAGGAGTAGTGATGGGAAGTGGTTTTGAGTGGTGAAATGGATCGGTAAAGTGGTGTAAGAGTAGTGTATGCGAATGATTAAAAGTGGTGTAGGAGTAGTGATGGGAAGTGGTTTTGAGTGGTGGAGTGGTGTAAAAGATATCGGTTTGTGACTCATGTTGTTGAATTAAAATGTGAGTGAATACTGTTTGAAGTGTTGTGTTAACATTTTAGTTTGCTGTGGATAGGTTTTGGAATGGCTAATTCTGTAAGGTTCATTGTTTATGCTCATGGCAACATAGTAGATGGAAATTATGGGCCACAATATGACAGGCCGCCCATCAGGAAGGTGAAGGTTAGGGTGAATGCCAACTCGAAAATTTTAAGACAATCATTGTGGTAAGATAGGTGTGGATTGTAATCATAGTGATGTGGATATAATACACAGACACGCACATTATATGAGTCACGGGGTTGTGTATATGTTAATGCCAATTGCAGATGATGACAGTTTTGAGGATCTGATTTCACTTGCTGTTGAGTTGGGTGCTAAGCTAATTCAGGAAATATTTGTGAAGGTCACTGATCAAGCTGCGACTACTGAAAATGTAGGTCATGCTCCATATGAGTTGAATGAACAACATGGTAACATGTTTGGTGGGCAGCAGTTTCAATTTCAGCTTGGTTCGTCTTCGAATATTCGCTCACAAAATGAAGGAAGCTATGCCAGCTTCGCCCATGCATTGTGAACAATATGAACCTATGCCATTTGATGAGACACTGTCAGAATTTGAGAATAGAGTAGCACAGGAAGTGGCACCAGTGTTTGCTACCGGGATAGAAGATGATCACTTTGATGGTGGTTTTAATGTGGATGAAAATGGTAATACGATCGAAGATGAGGTAGACGAGGAGGATGACAATACAGTAGGAGAAGAAGTTCAAAGGGGAAACGTTGCAGGTGTTGCTAGCCCACATAGTTCACTGCCACGAGATTCAATGTCAAGTCAGGCTTCGGTAAGAGACTCAATTCCCTATTTCAATGCCAGTGGAGGCGGTGATGGCTATGTGACATTTGAAGATGAAATGGATGCTATGTCTGCAAATATTTGTGATAGCCAAGAATTAGTGAAGGGTATGATGTTCAAGACAAAGGATGATCTAATTGAGACTGTGAAAGCTGCTCATATTAGAACACACTGCAACTTCCGAGTTGATGAGTCTAAGATAGATTTGAGGGGGCAGGTCGACACTAATTGGATTGTTCATCACGCTGTGTACCATGAAATGTGGAATGAGAGACACGATCGCCTGGTCAATGTTGACCTTCCATTCGGGGTCGACCTTGACTACTTGCGTTGGTTTAGACGTGTCACCAGGAGATATATTAGCCATACTGGTGCTTTGGTTGGTAGTTTTATGAGACATAGATCTTATATTTCATTTCTCATATATAAAGATATGCAATTGCGAATCTTACGTTCTCCATTATTGCAGGCCGATCTATTTAGGCGGATCAGGATGACTTCTAATATAGCAGAAGTTCATTCCATTGCAGACGAGGCCATACAGACTGTAGATGAGCATGGTGTTATCGACCATCTTTATCCTGAGTCTCGGTACACCGCACCTACCGAGGTTGAAGCTGCTACAGAGGATGAGAGTAAGCATGATCAGCAGCAATACCAGACTATTCGTCATGCTCCATCACTAGCTCGATCCACATCTACAATTTTCAGGGGACGCCAAGCACCTCATCATTGCCTTCCTACCATACTCCACACAGCGAGGTTGGCTCTTCATCTCATCAGCCTCTACCACCGCTGCAGCAGAGGCATTCAGTACCTCCACTTGATGATGCCGATATGGGTGAGGGAGTTACACAGTTATCACAGCATAGGAGACCCACCCATGCCTCCTCTGTCCCTCCACCAGATTTCAATGCATCACCTACTGAGGAGGCTGATCCTCCTGAGCCAGCACCTGCACAGCGTGGTGCATGATCCATATTGTCTAGGATCTCTAGGAGCGTACGGAGGCCCCCTAGGAGGAGATAGTGTTATATTTTCCTACTTTGCATTTGCTTTTCATTTAAACTATTAAACTCATATGTATTTAACATGTAATTATATTTTCTTTATCTTAGTTCTGTTGTCAGTGAATGTTGCTTCTACACATTTGGGGTGTTGAAGTAAGTTTGCAGGATTGAGCTGTTGGATGTGTTGTTGTTGGTGTTACAATTTCTGTGTTTTGGGTGTTCGAATTATTTCTGTGGAGTCAGGGAGATAGTATTGGTGTAATTTTTGCAAGTTGAAAATCTTCGATTCACACTTTTTTATCTGTTTTACTAGTTATAGCTGACATTGGTTGTATATCGAGTTTTTCTTGCGGGGGGGGAGGGGGGGGGGGGGGGGGATGGGATCGGGATCAGTTGAAGGTGCCGTTCCTAAGGACACCTTCAGTGCTTGTACTAAAGGCGCCGTTAGGAACGGTGCCTTCTCCTAAAAGCACTAAAGGTGCCATTAGGAACGGCGCCTTCTTCGTAAATTGGGACAGCGCCTTCACGGACCCATTTATGGAATAATTTTACAAAATGTCCCATTTTGGGACAAATTTTTCCAAAGGGTCCTATTTTCGCTAAAAAACTGTACTAGATGCAGACCCCAGACCGCACAAAGAAGTCACGGTGCATTTGTAATTTATAATAAATAAAAACCGAGAGATGAAGTAGCCATTATTTTAAGGCAAAATATCTTGAAATTCAAACTTTTGAATAATAATTTTAATCCTACGAGGAAAATGGGAATGTCAAGGTTCTCGCTTTTCTTTTAAATGTATATGATATAATTCCAAAGTCTCTCTCTTTGATATATTTTTCTTGGAAGCAATTCCGCTTTTTGATGACTTTATCATCCGATGGGACATTAACATCTCCTGTATAACTATGGCAAAAAATAAATAAATAAATAAAAAGAGAGACATCTTCTGTATAATGACGTCATTGCCTTCTCCGATATATGGAAGGTAAACACATAAGCCCATATAAAAAAATATTACTTAATTTATTGGACGAGAAAAAAATTATAGATTTCTAAATAGTCTTGATCCACGTTTACCATTTGATGGAAAGGGAAATTCGAACATAAAACCTATTACATAAAATATTAGAAGAGATGATATTAAGTTACAAAATTATTAGTCATATTTAGCAATTTTAAAGCAGATAAAAATGATGAAAAATCTACTAGAGGAAAAGTAGTACAGAGAAAAGAATAAATAATAACAGAATTTAAATTTTATTGTCGTTTTGATATAAAGGATAGAATTAAAAGAAAATGGATAGGAACGTGTTCTTTCCTTATATTTTGTTATACGAAAAAAAAAAAAAAAAAAAAAACCCGACTGGTCTGTATTATGCTTCAAAATATACCATCAGTTTTTACAGTGGATCATTTCAACAATAGTCTTATAAGTTCACTAATTTTTTCGCTCATTTCACAGGGACGAAAAAAAAAAGTGGAAACCATTTCACTCTCTCCATGAAAATCATTACCTTCCCATCTGCTATTAATATAGCCAAACGTATTAAGCCGGCCTCCACTAACTGTTTTAGTCTCTTATTATAAATGATCAATGCTATTGTCAATAAACTACCATATAGTTTTTACTTTTTATTGGTCTAAAAACCCTAGCTTCATTAAGAAACAAAATATGGCCAATATGAATTTAAAAAAAAAAAAAAAACACTTTCTAAACAACGGAGATATCTTTGACAGCTCCATACACTTAGAATACATGCTCAAATGACCAAATGAATTGAGCCACGTTATATCGGCCCAAAAAAAAAAATTAAGCCACGTTATAGTAGAGTCAAATAAGTTTATATATTATATATGTATATATATTATGGGTCCCCCTAATTCTATAATCATGAAAAATTACGGCCCATTTGCAGGGATAAAAATCCAAAATTTGTCTTGATTTTTTTATGATCCAAGTGATCCATTAATTAGATTAGATACTCATCTCAATTACGTCGGTTATGAACAATGAACGATTTTTCAACGTATGATGTTGCTTCAAGATGGACTACGAAAGGGGTAAAGAAGGGCTATTCCATATGTAACATGGTTCTTGTGTAACTGGGTCTAACTCCTGACTCATCCCAACTCATTCCCGTGGATCTGGATTCCAAACCTGGTCCGTTTGAGCAGATTTGATCTCTATAGGCAATATCCATAGACTTGTGAGGATTCACCTTATCCTTAAAAAAAATAAAAAAAAAGGTTAATGTCAAAAATTTTATCTTAATTTTTGCAAAAAAAATCAATGAGATACATAAAGTTTGATTTTAAAAAATTTGGTATCTGAATTTTCATAAAAAGTTTAATCAATTACTTGAAATTTGGTTTAAACATTTTTTGTACTTAAAGGAAGTTTTTACTTACATGTTTTATAAGTGATTAAACTTGCTTCAAGTAAAAAAACTATACTCGAAAATTTGTTTCAAATATTAAAATTATAAAAACCAAACTTCACGTATAAAAAAATGTACGCAAAAAGTTGTTTTAAGTATCAAATTGTTTAAAACCAAACTTTAGATACCTGATTGAATTTTGTGAAAGCTCAGGGACCATTTTTTATATTATTCCAAAAATAAATAAATAGATATGTGGTCATCCAACAAAGTCCCCCAATTGTTTAGTAAAAAAAGTAAAATTTATACGTAAATATATGTATATATACACATGACTATAAGAAAACTGATCCTTAGGAAAAAAAATTTATGATGAAAAATTAGTAAAAGAAGTTATATTTTTATAAATCGAATCAATGATGATGATTTTTGTTATAAAACTTTTCTTTTAGATATAAAATTTTTATTTTTAAAACCCAATTTTTTATGGTGATATAGTCCTACAAACGCAAGTATGGAATGGGGCTACCCAGTAGAACTTTAAGTAAAAAAGGTAAAACGGTATCGGCCAAAAACAAGAAAAAGAAAAAGGTAACATCAGGCCTATAAAATGCTGCTTCATGCAAAAAAGGAAAAAGGTTTTGGCAAAAAAACAAAAAAAGGAAAAAGGTAACATCAAGGCCTATAAAATGCTGCTTCATGCATCAATTTTTTTTTTAATGGAAAACAATCAATGTTTGCATGCAAGCCTAAAATGTTGCCTAGTGCAGCTTGCCAAAAAAATATAAAAATAAAGAAATAAAAAAGAAAAATAAAACCACACTCACATACACAATACATTTTGGCCTACAAACACAGGTCGTCACAATTAACATGCTAAAAGCAGCTTAAGTATAATTGGTACATTATGTTTATAAACGTCCAAACACATCTGAATGTCAATTAATGACACAGCAAAAATCACACAGATGCTAGTAGAGGGTTGAGAAGACATAGCAGAGACAAATGTTTTTGAATTTTGAAGTGAGCAGATTGAGCTTAAAAATGAAAAAAATATATATATAATTAGGTACCCTATGGTGCTGGTTTTTACAAAACTAATATTCTTAAACTCTTTCTAATTTCTATTATTATGCTTAGTTTTCTCATTCTATAACACTCTTTTTGTTCCCATTGGCTTGCTACCCCATATTGAACTTTTGTTGGTTAATATGTTAAATGGATTATTTTCATATGATTGGCAACCATAAAATAAAACTTTTATTTTTATAAAAATAAAATGCTATTTCAAATTGAAAAAGTCCTAGATAAATGTTTCATGCCTTTTTTTCTCCCCTCACGTGACCATTGTTGGTAACTATTGTTTTACACACACACACACATATTTGCATTCGTTCCACGTGAAATTATTCCAGTGTTGATAATGATCCGTTTATTATGCTATTGGAGAAGATGGGACAAATGAGCTGGATGTTCTAGAAATCCCACGACCCGAAGCATATATTGTAAAAAAGTTCTTTCCATCTTTTCTTCTAAAAGTAATATGCAAACCAAATTTGAATGGATTTAAGGCAATGAATATAGAAGCATGTATTGTATTTGTCCTTGTAGTAGTATGTTAAATATTTGAAATTAGAATTCAATTTGTAAAATATAAAATCAATCTTAAAATTCATATAATTATATGGAAAGTGGACCAAATTTCTATTGGTGTAAGGTTCCACTTGAAATAGTTATGTGTATATCCAGTGAGTCTCACATTTTATGCACAACGTTAGAGTAATAATGGATAGGCAACACCAAATGAGAACGGCTTTGAGAGAATGATAGGAAGAACGAATAGTTAGTCTTAATATCTTCAAATGCATAAGTTAACTGAAAAAGGACCATGAGGATGTCTCACACGTCAATCTTGTAGTTCTTAACTAATGGAGTATAATATTTGTCTAATTTGCTTATTTGATTCTTAAGAGTATAACTTACTCTATAATATGTTGTTTCTCTTATCTTCACCAAAATTGCAAATGAGTAGGAGTGATTTAATATTTATGTGTTTAGAATGAATGACAACCATCGGATCATCTTGGTAATTGATAAATGAGATAGAACAAACTTAGTTCATACTTATTCTAAGCGAATTCAATTGTGGATCAAGGTCAGTAGCCTTATTTCTATATATATAAGCAATGTTGTGTTGGATTAAATGTGGACATACTAGTTGTTTTGAGCCTATCAATCCTTATTCTCCCAAGTCATCCTAATAAATAAATCAGACTTGTTAGCCCTTATTACATAATCCAATAGTCTATCCTATATAGCTAATATATTACGTGTAAGGAAAAAGATTTCACTAGTAATAACATGCTACGTGTTATGATAAGTAGCATATAAGTAAAAATAAAATTTTGGCATATAAATAACTTTCTAGAAACTCATCCATAATCATCACTACTTATCATTATTTTACTAGTATTTCTATGTTACTTATCCGGACACGTAACATGTTAGTACTAGTTTGATAGTGCTTAAAAATCAATCTTACTCACCATTGAAGCTTCCCATAGATATCATGTTTACCAATAATGTTTTATTCTAAACAACCCACCAAGTTGACAAAATAGGAAAAATATCAATGCATTGATGATTTAAATTCTGACAAAAAATTGATTGGGACTCCTACCAGATTCATTGGATTATATCAAACTCGATAAGGCCTAGGCAAAGAAGATAATAGATCCATGTAAACTAAAATGTAAAACCCTAGAATTTTTTTTTTTCTAATTTTTTGCCAAATATACTATATGGTGGTTAGATTTCCAAAATGTATCGCAGTAGAATAATTTACGTATGTCTATGTATTTACGTATTTAGATATATAGGTTTCAATGGGATATTCCGTCAGTGGGATACTGCTCCTTTCGGTTGCATTATTTTCTGTTTAAGACATTAGTCTTTACATTAGTGGGGTATAATGTTAGTTAGCTACGGCTCTTTTTAGTTGCATTATTTTCTACTTAAGACAGTGGTCTTTACGTTAGTGGGCATCAGTGGAATAGTGCTTTTTCAATTGCATTTTTTACTTAAGACAATGGTCTTTTGCATTAGTGGAATAGTGCACTTTTGCATTATTTTTCTACTAAAATTTCTCTATGCTCGTCATTTTATAAGCCAATAAATAGACGGGAAATTTGAAATTTTTGCATTGCAATTATCTTCAGACTTCGTATCACCATAATTTTTTGCATTGCATTTCAATTTATTTTCTATTCTCTCCAACATCAGTGCTCTCTTCTTCTTCTTCTTCTTTTTTACAATTACACCAACAATATTTTCTTCTTTTTTCCAGACGAGTTCAAAAAAAAAAAAAAGGTGATATGGAAAAGCAATTATTCTAGGCAGCTGAAGAAGGGAGTGTAGCAACTCTGTTGCTATTACTCCAATAAGACCAGTTTATTCTAGAAAGGTGAATTTCCACATGCTCCAAAGACATGCCATTGCACATTTATGTGATGTTTGGAAATCTGGACTTCACAAAAGAAGCACTAACTCGCATGCTGGCAATGGCAAATGAGTTGGACTATAGAAACATGACTCCACTTCATATTGTTGTAGCTCACGGGCATATTTTAGTAGCGAAGAAGTTGTTAAAAGTGAATCTAGAAATATGTGCTGTGAAGGATTGGGAAGGAAGAAGCCCACTTCGCATAGCCGCAATCAAAGGCTATACCGAGATACTGAAAGAGATGGTCAAGGCTTGACCTCATGCTAATGTAGCACACGTAGGACCATCTACCATGTCACAACTCTATGTCCAAAGTAACAACGTAAACGCATTAAAATATCTTTTAATAATTATTCCAAATAATGCTGAGGTCGCAAACATCAAAGACGAATAGAGATTCACGATACTACATTTAGTAGTGGCGTAGAGTCAAATGGAGATTGCAAAATTTTTACTTGAAGAATATAAAAATGTTGACGTGAATCAAAATTTACGAGTTTCCTGCATGGGATATTTATCTGGTAAAAGGAATGAAGGACTTAAGGAATATAGAGGTGGCAAATTGTTTCAAAAAAAAAAAAAAACAATGGGTTTGAAGCATTTTCAAGAAATGGATCAAAATTCCGTACCAAGCATCCAAATACGAGTCGCCACTATTTTTCAACCTCGTATGAAAAGGAAAAGAAAGAAAAATTCGAAAAGGGCTACAGAAGAGTTTGTACACATTGATTGTTATAGCCAAACTCATTAAAGCTACATTCGCTACTCGCATGCATTTACCTGCTATAGTTGTAGAGGATTAGGATGACTCTTATGCTCGTGACTTTAAGAGATATAAAGTAATGTGTCTTGGCACAACAACGTTTGTCTTCCTGGCTGTAATTTATAGATTACCACCAAGAAATAGACTTTTTGTATGGGTTTTTAAGATTATCACATAGGCTGCGCCCTATGCAAACAAATATTGCACAAATTGAGGAAACAAAATCCAATTAAGGGCACATAGAGGCATGTGACATAGCATGAGAATAAATGGGCCAGCATGCAGCATGACACACAAACAACATAGCATGCGGATGGCACATGGACGGCATGGCCCGGATGGCACGTGGATGGCACAACATGATTAATTAGTTTGAAGCCCTAAATGAAGGAATTTGTCTAATAATTGGCATAGCTCAGCACTAAACGTTTTGTCTTCCTTGAGTTAACTCGTTTCCTTCGAGATAGGGTCTTCAGATCACCCGATGGTAACAAATAAGTCCCCGTCCCACTTCTCTAGGTACCTGTTCGTTACTATCTCTACTTATTCATCTAGGAAATTCTCTCACACTTTATAATATATATATATATATGCATATATACATATTCCTTTTTTATATGAATACAGGTCCATTAAGCCAATTAAAACATAGGCCTTCATGTTCCTAGCAATGAATTTCGCATCGGTATAATAAATGGCATGGATGACTCACTTATAATATATATATATATATATAATTTAATTGAATATTAGCTTATAAAATAGAGTGTTTTTTATGTAATATCCCACCTTAAATTATATGGTTCAAATAAAAATTAATAAAAAAAAGTTTCTAAGATGATGTCATTTTAAATAAAAATAAATTATTTATTTATAACAGTAGAATAAACAATAATTTCTCCTTAAAAAAATAAACAATAGATGAATAAATCACCATTCTTCTTAAAGGAATTATGCACTAAAATTCTACAATTATTGGTGCTTCAACTAGCATTAATACCCCTTCTTCTTTTTAGCTAGCATTAGGATCCCCTCTTCTTCACCACTAACATCAATACCCTCTCATCTCTTTGTTCTAAGTTCACTCTTCTCTTCTTATATTTTCTTCTTTCTTTTGTGCAAGTTCTAGAAAAAAAAAATGCTATGGAAAGCCAATTAATCCAAGTAGCTAAAGAAGGGAGTGTAGCAACTTCGTTGCTATTACTCCAATAGGACTAGTTTATTCTAGAAAGGTGCATTTCCACGTGCTCCAAAGACACACTATTGCACATTTCCACAATGTTCAGGAATTTAGACTTCACAAAAGAAGTCCTATGTCGCTTGTCACAATGGCAAAGGAGTTGGACTCTTGAAACATGACTCTACTCCATATTGTTGTAGCTCGCGAGCATATTTTAGCAGCGAAGGATTTTCTAATGATGAATCCCGAAATATGCACCGCCAAGGATTGGGAAGGAAGAAACCTACCGCATGTAGCAGCAACCAAAGGCTACATCAAGATACTAAAAGAGTTGATCAAGGCTCAACCTCATGCTACTGTAGCACTCGTAAGAGCATCGATAATATTACAATTCCGTGTCCAAAATAACAAGGTGGACACCTTACAATATCTTTTTGAAGTTATTCCAGATGATACTAAGGTTGCAAGCATAAAGGATGAAGAAGGATTCACAATACTACATTTAGCAGTGGTGTAGAGTCAAACGGAGATTGTAAAAGTTTTACTTAAAGAATTTAAAAAAGTTGACATGAATACAATCACTTTTATGGTTTTACTACATGGGATATTTGTCTGGCAAAAGGAATGAAAGACTTAAAGAATATATAAATGGTAAATTGCCTCATGAAAAGAATGGAATCAATTACTTTGATTAAAAATAAGTAGAAATAGGGGGACTCGTTTCCTTTGCTCTGCCCTTTTCTTATGTCCTTATACATGCAATTTCCGTCCGTCTTTTTATTGCTCCAAATTTTGTCAATTAGTCTTAGGAAATTCTATCACACCTTGTTTGTTGTGTATATGTGTGTGTGTATATATATATATGTATATATATGTTCCTTTTTTTCAATTGAATACAAGTCCATTCTGCCAATTAAAATGCAAGCATTCGCGTTCCTCGCGACAGGACAAATTGAATGAATTTCTCATCAAAATCATAAATGGCATGGATGAGTCATTTATAATATTTATGTATATACATTATACATATAACTTAATGGAATATTAACTTTAAAAAAATATCTCAACTTCTTTTCACCTAAAATTGGCACCACCACTTCTTCTAGCCTAACATCAATACCATCCCATCTCTTCATTCTTCTCTTCTTAAATTTGTTGGAGAATGATTTAAAGTTTGTTGTCAACAGCCTTTTGCTTTTTTTTTTTTTTTTGTAACAAAACCACTTTTATTAAAAAATAAAAGAGGGGTTAAACCCAGTGACAAGAACATAGGCTATTCACAATCTTTTATTTTAGTTAGTGGCACATTGCGTCAATGGGATATTACGTCAGTGGGATACTGCTCCTTTCAGTTGCATTATTTTCTGCTTAAGACATTGGTCTTTACATTAGTAGGGTATAATGTCAGTTAGATACTGCTCTTTTTAGTTGCATTATTTTCTACATAAGACAGTGGTCTTTTACGTTAATGGGCATCAGTGGAATAGTGCTTTTTCAATTGCATTATTTTCTATCTAAAATTAACATTGCCCCACCCACGGTAGGAGCCAGAATACCATGGAAGAGAAGAGTATCTTCTTGGACCTAATTTAATTAGTCTCTTGTCATGGATGCATCCAATGTGTCTATTTATATATAGCTTTAGAATATATCTTCTTATATATTTAAGGGTTGGTTTGTATATTGTCTCATTTTTACTTTATTTTATTTATATATGATATGTATCTATATTTTATATGTTTGTTCAGTTTATGAGTAAAAATGTTTGATTTTCATCTCGATTGTTTCCTAACAAATATCTATTTAAAAATATAAAAATAATATGTCAAAATGACCAAACATATGAAACAAAAGAGACTTCGATATCGATAACATTTTTTCTTTTGAAAATAGTGTACATAAAAAAATACAAAAATTTTGTTTATTTAACATTTTAATAACTATCATATTCAATAAATTTTAGACATCCATATTGCATTTAGATGTTCTTCATTTTCGTTTAATTTACAGATTAATGAGTATGATTATTTAGAATCTTAATGTATAAATAACGATATGTCCATATTGCAATAAAGTAAATGAAGATGAGCCGTTTGATGTGAATATATATATATATGCTTAGTTATTGTTTATGATATTATTTCAATTGCATCCGAAGGACCTTATCATTACATCACATCACTTGAATGTGAGGACAAGGTTTGAGTTTCCAACACGCATTTAAAGCTATCATAAAAATTTATGATGTTGCTTCCTATTCGATAATCACGAAAGCGTTTTCATCTTTTTTGCATCAATATGACCTGACGACGGACTAGTACAGGCGAGTATAAATAGAAAATGACAAAGAAGTTACTTTACATTAGCTTCTTCGGTTGTACTAGATGCAGACCCAGACCGCACAAAAATGGAAAAATAGTTAATTCATTTTTTTTTATGTAATGTGTGAAAGGTAAATATTAATTATATTGCATTATTAAATTATGAATGATAGATATTTTAAACTACTTACATCTCTTTCACTTGTTAAAATATAAATAAACATATTGGTGTATATTAATTATTAATATTGTTCTTGCAGAATCTCTCTTCGTTCAAATGCAAGTGTTACATTAAATTAAGTTGGATTACAATTTTTCCTTCATTTGATGAAAATTTATTTCATTTTTGTCTTTGATATACAGATGAAGTTTATACAAAATTACATAATAAATAAACATACATATATTTTAATAGGTGGAGTGGAATCAAATCAATATTATAACGAAGTGATTAGATGAAACAAAGTCTTTTTTTGGATGTTTTCAGTTTGTAAAATTGTCTTATTACTACTTTCATGCAAGTTTATCAAATTTCACTAAATATGTTGATAACTATAGTAATATATATCATAAACTTTCATTAGCTTCTGTAATTACAACCAATTTTTTCGATATTCTTAGCTCATAGGCTTGTGGGATGACTCAGTTTAACGTATGACTTACTCTCAATTCAAATGCAATCTTTTTACTTTTACTGTATGTGATTTTGTGTCTGCTACAATAATTACATAAATACCACTAGAGATCAGTGCGGGTTGAGCGATCTTAAACAATGCCTATGTCTAAATACCGCTATATAAAACATGCAATACTTATTTCACGAATATCACATGTTTAACATACAACACTCAGCTTTTATGGATCTCATATTTTATTATATGCGATATAATAATGTACAAAACATTTCTATGATGCATTAGCGGCTGAGATTTTCTTATTAAAATGAGAATCTCATCTTTTAAATATGTTTTGGCATTAGTGTTTTAATAATCAGAATCATATAATTTTTTTTTAAAAGCAATAATAGACACATGTGTTATTCATTATTATTTATATGTAATTCAATTTTAATAACCATCTTTTGAGTGTTTGACAGAGAATCTACACATTTTGGATATTAATAGTGTTTACAATTAAAAATCTAAGCTGCCCTCCAGGCTTGTCATGAACTTGTCTTTAGTATCGATTCCTTTGTGACCATAATCACTTTGAAAAAAGGATGTATGATGTAATTATGCTCATATATAAGATAGCGTGTGTAAGTTGCATAGTTGATGTTAAAGTTTATCAAGAATGGTCAATATTGATTTGACAATTATATTGTAGTCTTAAAATGATGTATTAGTATATTTAATTTATATAAAATGATTCCCGTAAGTGGAATAGTTGATGTTGAAAACTAACAAGAATAGTCAATAAGATTCAATGCTTTATTCACCATCATTAGCTAAGGTGTGTCACTTAAAGTGAATGACTATTGTATGTTTCTTAATGAAATGTTAGTGTAGAAGAGCTCGCCATATACAATTCTTTATAAATCACTAATTACATTGACACAAAGCAAGTTATGGTCCTAAATTGTTTATCTTTGAACTTGTATCCATGTCTTATTAATATAATATTTTTTACCTAATTATCTAATTTTCTCTTATTTAAATACGACAATTGAGAAAGTATCTTTTTGTGACTTGACCTTTGACGAAAAATGTAATGAACCATTTAAAACTTTAAAACAATCAATTTGATACTCAATCCAAGTTTCGTGTACATTTATACTACCTAAGGCAACTCTATTACTTCCATTTGCTAAGTTGGCACCCTCATCTAGTTCAAGGTTTACATGTGTGTGTCATCATGAAAATATAAATCTAACTTTTTTTTCCTTTGTTTAGAGATCATTGAATTTAAGAAAATCAAGATGACCAAAGTAAAAAAGGAGGGGAAAAAGAACAAAAAGTTGTTTTGGCGGCCGGAAGGGGGGGGGGGGGGGGTAGTGGTGGAGGGAGGAGGGGGAGGGGGGGTTTGGGGTAAGGGTAGTGGGTGAGGAAAGGGGTGGTGGTGTTGGTGGTTAGAGTAGAGGGTCACATTAGTAAAAAAGGAGGAAGAGGGGAAAAGGAAAAAAGTGGAAAGTGCACTTAACGTTCAAATACCACTAAATATTCACTATTTTTTATTGTTTAATATGAAAATCTTAAAGAAAAATAAAAATAAAAAGTATAAGTAAAAAAACGAAAAAATAGGATAGAAAACCCTAATCTAAATCTATATTCATGCACATATTTCATAAACTATAAGAGATAAGGGAACTTTTTTCATTCGAATTCACCAAGAGTAGATATTCAACGAAATTTCTTCTCTAGCTAGTTGAAACCAACCCCAAATTTCCTTTTAGAAGTTTTTATGAATTAGTACAAACCAAAGAAATTAGCATATCTAAGCTCATAGGTAATTGTAGTTCAAGAAAATGATAAGCTTTTGAAAAGTTTGGATTTTTTTTTCGAGTGAAATAGGAAATAAAAGGAGTATGTATTTGAAACAAGCACTATAGTTGATAAGCAAGTTGTGATGAAGAAGAAGAAGAAGAAAAGAAGTCTTATTATGTTAAAGGTGAAGAATCTCATGGTATCATGGATTGCAACCTAGAATCTTTAAAGATGATAGTCAAGCAAGCTAGTTGGCAACTAATATAAGTTATAATAGTTTGGATTGATTTTGAAAAAATCGATTTCAAATATTAGTCTTTTCTAACTCTAATTGAAGCAAAACAAAAAAGATGTACAGGTATGAATGTTCATTGGAGTTCAAGAGAGAGAAAGATAGGTTTTTCTTCTCTTTGTTTTTTATTACTTTTTCTCCTCTTATGGAATTCTTTTAAATTTCTCAAATCAAGTACTTTTTTATTATATACGTCACGTGCCTCGTGACTATTGGCTAGAACATCTACATAAGCGAATTGAGTTAGTCAAGATAGTATTGGTGTACTCGAAAACTTCAATTGGGTATTAAAAATCACAATACGTATACAAGACAAGAAGAGAGAGAAACTATTATTAAAATCCATATCATTAAGGCCTCTATTTCTTAAAGATTTAAGAGAGTGACTTTCTCAAAATATTTGATATCTCCTTCATCATTATCACCATTTACGCATCATTTTGGCAATGAAGTAAAAAAAGTGATTTTGTGTAATGCTAGAATTATCGAATTTGTGGAGGAGTAAACTTTATGTAAAGAAACATAATTGTAACTTTAGTTGCACAATAGCTCAAGAATAATGTTAGGTTAAGGCTATTATTGTTAAGTTTGGGACGAATGGCTAACATTTTATGCTCTTATTCCTTCTCTTCTAATGATTTTCATAAATGACCTATTGAAGTTCTTCAGTTTCAAGTTGTGCTTTCAAGTTTTGAACTTAGAATTGGAAGGCATTTATAAAACACAAAGTGATCTTGATTTTTTTCTTATAATTCATCAAATTTAAGGTTGGATTGATTGAGATTACATTAACCTTTTTTTTTTATCAATTCAAGATTTATATTTAACATCATTTTCTCCACCGATTCATCAATCTTAAAGGTTGAGTTTTTCTTAAACTATTACCATATAGAAGAAAATTATTACACCAATCTAGCATTCTTTGCCATGAGAGATACCATTACTACATAGTAAAAGTGCATAGAGTAATTAAATCAATTTAAATCTAGAACCATTTTGTTAAGGGAAAAATATTGGGGTGATGTGCATATTATCATGGTTGTTTGCACTGTTCTAGATCCACGCTTTAAGATGAAAGCTGTTGCTTTTGTGTTCCCAACTGTTTATGGTGGGAGGGTTGTTGAGAAGGTAGAAAATGTTAGGAAATTTTTTTATGAGTTAGCTCAAGAGCATTAGACAAAGACTAAGTCTCAATATAATAAGGGTACGGGTGGTTCTCTTACAATGCCTTTAACAAGTGGTGATGGCCAAGCAAATGCAAAATCAAAATTAGTGCAATGCTTAACTACCATCAGTACTGATGACCTAGTAAATGTAAAATCAAAGTTGGACCACTACTTGGATGAGGCTGCATTACCTTGGAGTAATGATTTTGATATTCTTGCATGGTGGAATTTGAATGGAATCAAGTACCCCACATTGCAAGCACTAGCTAGGGACATGTTAGCAATTCTTATGTCCACAGTTGCTTTTGAATCTGTATTTAATATAAGTGGACGTGTAATTAGCTCACATAGAAGCCGACTCCATCTAGACACAATAGAGGCATTGATGTGTACCCAAAATTGGACATCAAATTAAAATTAGGTAAAAGGTTTGATTACTTATAGTTTATTTATGAATTTTTTTTATTTCCTATATTTGCCATTGTGTTTTAAGTATTATGTGATCCTTGTTCTTTTTTTGTAGGTTTTGACATAAGTAAGATAGAGGATGAGATGAAAAATTTGCATATTGTGAATTAAAAACAAGTAAGCAAATATAGAGCTTTTATAAAGCTATTGATTTTTCCTCTCTTCTATTACTTGATTACTATGTAATACATTTTTATTTTTGTTACTACTTGACTAGGTGGCTTTTGGCTTGATGCTATTGGCTATTTGGTGACATCTTTGAAGTTTGAGACAGAAGTTGTATCTACTGAGAAGAAGGACACCAATGGTGTAACACCCTGAATTATACGTCTATTTAATTTTTGGTAATTGTTAAATAGATAGTAATGTCTGGTATAAATTTTAGAAATGTTCAAAAAACCATCCCCGTTTTTCGTGAATTTTAATATAGGTAATTACCAATATGGACAATAAAAGACTTAATTAAAATAAAAATATAAGCATAAATTATACCTATATCAAAGAAAAATTTTCCATTAGACATAACAATAATAATATGATTAATATATAAACTAAAAACTAATAAATATATGTAAAATAATAAATTAGATCTCAAAAATAATTCAAAAGATATAAACAAAAGATAAACACTATAAATTTATAATAGAATATAAATAAAGTCAAATTAAAGACAATTTAATTATTAACAGGTCATAAAATACCAAAACACTGATAATTTAAACCCTTAAAGGATAAATTATAATTTACGATAATATATATTAAAGTTAAAAAATAAAAATCTTAAATGAAATATTTTAAGTATACCATAATATTCAGAATATTTAATATAGTAGGTACGTAAATTTTCATCTAAAAATATTATCGAATAAGTATTTATCGTATGTATTAATTAGAACCCAAAAAAACTAAAATTTGCCCAATAAGCCAAAAAATTTTCTATAAATTCTCTCCCTCTCTCGTTCTCTCATCACATTCTCTCTCATCTCTCTCTCTCATTTCTCTCTCTCTCTCTCTCTCTCTCTGGCAAGTCTTCAAAAGAAGACTTTAAAAAAATAAAAATAAAAATAAACCTTCTCGATGCAGAGAAGGAAATAATAAAAAAAAAACTTCTTCTCGCAAAAGAAGTTGAAAAAAAAGAAAAAATAAAAAGAAATAATAAAATATTAGAAAAGAAATCTAGAAGCTCCTTCGATCTTCAAAAGCCCATATCTTTTACATACGATAACCGATTCCAATTCCAGAAGTGGCGTTGTGATCGTGGCGATACGCTCTTCAATTCAAGACCACACAAGGTTAGGTTTCGATCACTCTAAAATTTTACTATTATGATCCGGTACGTAGAAGTTTTTGTAATATTAAGAGTTTTAATATTAGTTTTTATTATAAATATACATATTTACATGCATATATAATGATAATAATATAAAATTATGTCATACTGAGTATGTATATTTAGACTAGTTGATATTACATTTCGCTTATCAAATGGATAATAAATTGATAAATAAAAACACTAGATGATAGAAAATTGATTATAATATTAGATAATTAATATTTAGAGTCTATTTATTAGTAAATAGAAATTTAGAGATAAATCGCTAGAGTTGAAATATACCGATGGGATCAATAATTGATCAAAATCTTTTAATCTAAAGCCCAATCAAAATCCTGATTTCACAAACATGAAAGTTATAATATTTCAACCCTATATAGACTAAAACCCTAGTTTATCCTATCAGATCTGGAAATTCTAATCGTGTAGGTGAAAAACCTAAATCTATCCGATTCCGTAGATTTTAGAATTTAGTTTTCAACTTGAAAACAATGTAAGAAAAATATGAAACATTAACTATAGAGATATCTATAGTGTAATACTAAAAAATTCTCGAAACATTAAAAGTTAAGCGTGCTCATGACCTATGATGAGTGACCTACTGGGAAATAAATAGGAATTTTCCAAAACAAGTGATATCTCGATAAATATAATTCAAAGACAATAACTAGTGGTTTAGAATTGAATTATTAGATCCTTAAAGTATATCAGTTAGCAAATGATGATTTAAAGATAAATCACTAGAATTGAGATGTAACCTTAAAACTAGATATTTGGTATAATTTACATAAATAAGACTTAAACTAAGATTTTAATATCAAAAACACTAAAACAAAAATATTCTTAACTTATATAAACATTCGTTATGTTTTATGAAATAAAACTTAGCTAAAGAAATAATTAGAATTAAGTAAAGTAAACCTATAGCGTAGTTCTGACATTCAAAAAGAATAGAGATGTTCTATGACAAGTTTAAATAATTTAAATCACATACAACATATATTCATGAGTAGAAATGGAATTAAGGAGGAAAAAAAAACTTAGAAAACCCTAGAACCTTATAATAAAAGTTTCATCCCTATAAGAAAACTTAAGAAAAATTTTACTTGAATTTGATAAATGAAACATATTTGATTATCCGATCAATAAAAAGATTGGATATGTAATTAAACTTCAATATGTGACCTTATATACAAATATAAGATTCAGATCATACGCAGAAATAGGATATTAATAGATAAACTTGATATGATTTAAGTATTATATAGATAAAAGATATTTAGCTTTAAATCTATTAGATATACTCAATAACAAACCTATATAGACATATGAAGATTTCAACACATATAAAAGAACAAGATTACTAGAATAAAATTTAAGTAATTCAATTACAAATTAGAAAATCAAGATAATATAAATTGTAATTAAAAGATTAAACTTAACCAAGAATTCCATAACTCTAAGTATAAAATTAAACGCTTATAAGACTATAAGGATATAAAGTATAGATTAATGAAAATCATAAATATTAGTTGATATAATCAGATTAACTAAAGTTACATACTTAAAATAAGATCAAGACAATCAAAATGAAAATAAGTATAAATATGTATACTTTAACTAAAAAGTTGAGTAATGGACTTAAATTAAGTATAATCACTAATATATGATGAAATAAACATAAAACAAGGAATCGAACTTGAAATAATACCTAAGAATACAAAACAAGAAAGATATAGACAATTGTGATATCTTTCGGACCCCTTGAGTAATATAGAGAAAAATATACAAAATGATTAGTTTTAACTTGATAATTAAAAACTACATTCGATAAGTTTTCCAATGACTACTCATATGCTAAAATCTAAGTTAGAACGAGTATAATATGCCCAATTTAAGATTTCGTGATTTAACTTGATATTTGAAAACATTTAAAATACTTCTCTTAAGAAAACTAAGATTATACGAACTTTATAGTTTAACTTACGAAGCGTAGCCTTTACAAGCTTCAAAATGACTAATTATGTGTTAAGGTTAGATTAAGAAGTGCTAAAACTCAAGTTTAAGATACAAAGACACAATAGGTTTCTTTGTATGAATAAGAGTATAGTAATGGGGTATTCGTTATCTAAATTCTCAGGGGAGACAGATTCGTCTTCAAGTTTTCTTGTAGACTTCTACTACCATTAAGCAAGGATAAACAAGTGAGTATATTTCGATGACCTTCATATCTGCTTGTGCTTGTAGGTTTAGAGTTGATATTTTGTTAATATAAATTAAATGATTCAAGTATGGGGTTGGGAAATTTACACTTGTGGTTGCTCGTGTTTATTATCTGTGTTGAAAATACTATACATTATTCTGAACGTTAAGTATTGAGTGTTGTTTAATCATTTTGATCTTTGCGAGTGTCTGATAATTGTCTGATCGCCAAATAAATGCACTTAATGACTATTGGCGTGATAATTATAATATTGATCATGCATTGAACGATTTCATGTAGAAGGCCATCACCACTACACTTTGACTCGGATGGGCCACATTGTCCCGTGAGGACGGTGAACATGGAGGACCGAAGTGGTATATGCCTAATGTGTACCATGGGCCTTGTTCTAGGGGAATGGGAATTAAGTCGTCCTGGGAGACGGCCCACCTCCTAGGATCGCGCCGGGTCATTGTTAAGGATATCTTGCTTTAATGGGATGTTGTTATATGTATATTATTTTTTATATATGAAAAACTCCTTGAATAAATTTGATTCCCAAAGTATTAGCGGTCCGGTACTAATGTGTGGATGTACCCCAACCCGGATTCGGAGGGCGTAAATCCGAATATATGTATGGTTACCGGTTGGCCATATATATTTGTTCATTTGCTTGTCTACATTGCATATGCTTGTTTAATAACTTGTTTGCTTTTGCTTGAATGGTATGGAGCGAGGGTATACTTCACTCAGCTAGTTGTAGCTGACTCCTCAACAATTTTTTTGCAGGTAAGTTAAATACATGGATAGGATAAGATCTGAGTGCAGAGCATGACAAAGATCAAGTTGTACAAGACTGATAGAAGAGTGAGAATTTGATAGGTTAAACCTAGTTGAGAGAATAAACATAAAAATGTAGTCTTTTTCTTAACTTAAACCTAGTTGATATTTTGTGTTAAACCTAGGCTTACCTTATCTTGTCATTTGGTAGGATATCTGATTCTCTGCGGTCTTGTGATCTGTGGAAGTTTCGATATCCAATTAATTATTTTCATAATAAACTTATATATGTATAATACAATGAGAGGATAATTAATTAGAGTCTTGTAAACTCTGACTTGCAAGGCGATCCTCATGTTGCGGGTGCATACGTGATATGATGATTCAGGGAAATCCTACTAGACCCCCTATAGGGTCGCGACAAATGGAATTTTGTTTGACTGTTTTCATGTGGAAATATTTTGGGACTACTCAATATCTTTGTTTTTCGTCTTTTCTTTTTGCTTACGGAAGCATTATATGTGGGTAATGCTTACTATGCACTTTCATTTGTTAGAGAACTAAGACCTTAAATCTGTCTATTTGAATATGTTTTATGCAAGACTTTTAACCTTGTAAGACTTCTAGTATTTAATTTATTGATGCATTATATGTTGAATAAACATGTTTCAAAGGAGAGTGTTTCATGGTCTTTCTAAATGGACCATAGTTGGTATAATTTTAGAGAATCAAGATGTTAGCAATTTTTGTTAGCTTGCAGGATGAAGATATAGAGTTATAGACTCCTTTGAGGAACACATACAGGTTTAATATATCATATATTATATATGATGTTATATGCAGGATTAATATATGATATTATTATCTACAAGCATGTCAAGATCTCATTTATATTCTATGTATGTGAAAGTAAGTGGAAATGAAGTGTTTGCATCCTTTTATATGATGTTATTGTATAAAATTCATTCTTTTTATATAAGTGTTTGAATCATTAATAACTTAAAACAAAATTCATTCTTTTGCTATTTTTTAAAGAAAAAAATTAAAAATTTTTGCTTATCAGTGCGGGTCAGGTCGGTAAATGGGTTCCTTAAATCCCTGTAGAGTCGGGTTTTTCTTGGATTTTGGGACACCCCATTTAAAATAGGGTTGGGTTCGGGTTTTTTGACCCATCCCAAACTCACTTCGGTTGCATCCCTAGTTAAGGGGTGTTAATAGGATAATGGAAAAAATGCATTCTAAAAAAAAAAAATTAAAAGTCATAAGTTTTTTGAGAAGAAATTCAAAGAATACCACATCTAGAATCCTATCTTGAAAATGTGTTTTCGAAATGTACTGTATTTGTGTTTTTAATGCATAATTTCATTGATTTCATTAAAGTATTAAAATGTTATTTTGAAGACATGATCTCAGTGGTAATTTCAAGACTTTTTTTTCTTAACATTCTAGATTGTTCCTTTAAATTTGCATTTTTTAAAAACTATTTTTGGGTCTTAATGTATTGATAATTTAATCATATTAAAAATGAATATAATCTATCTTTTATATATATAGGTTGCTGCCCTTTTAACTTTTTAAGTAGTTGAATCTAGATTTTTAGAGCCACTCCACATATTTTTTTTTACCAATTGGAGCCCATACTAAAAATTTTCATTAAAATAGGCTTTCAATTAAAATAATTATCAAAATGTCTTTCTGAAATTGTATCTTGAACATGTAACTTTTGTTCATATTGAAATCACATGTTCATCATGCGAGTTTAGTCTAAATTATTTAAGTATAACTCACATATTAAACATGCAATTTCATAAATCATGATTCCATTATGCAAATTCTTTGAAAATTGTTGGCCAGCACATTACATGCTCAACATGCATTTTTCATAAACCAAACTCCCCCTTGTATTTTGTTAATTATTTTTTGTGGAAAGGATATACCCACCTTTCACTCCTCACTCATCTACTTAGACTAATTCTTAGTTCATTTAAATTATTTTATCATCATGTATCTAGATACTTTAAGTAAATAACTATTATGTGTATATTTGTGGTGTGTCATGTTGTATAGGTTTCGAGTTCACTTCCAAGGTTGACATCTTAGCTTTTGATTCTTCCTAGTACCTAGGAGAGGAAATTTTGGGGTTGGTAGTTTGTTTACTAACACATCTTACTCTGTCCTATTCCACGAGTATAATTTTGCTAGAGTTTAATAAACGTTTTATTAAAATACTTATATATTATTAACGACGTACATATTACATATAATATATATCAAAATTGTGATTTCAAGTATCTCTATCTAGTTTGTAATTTATTGAAGCTATCATTAAGGCTCTTAAAGTGTCAAAAACCATTAAATAGTGATTTGATTGATAACATACTATTTCACTTAATTTATAATTTCATTGAATTAATTCATTTGTATAGTAAATCTCTCAAGACGTACTCTATGGGTCGTTTTAACTAAATTTGTGACCATATTGTAAAGTTGAGTAGAATTTAGGTACAATAGTCTCAGCCTTGAATTAGTAGCTTGAGCTTACAATGTAATTCATAAGGTGATCGAAAGTAATTAGATCATCACATTACATAAAAACCTACGATTGCATTTGGTTATAAGGACTGGATAGGACAAAAAGAACTGGAACAGTATAAGGAGTATTGGATAGAACAATTTCCTTATACCACATTTCGTATGTATGGCATTGAACAATAATTTTTCTGCTTTTTAATGTTTGGTATACACAAGTGTTGGACAAGACATCATATTTTGACCATTATACCCTTATATTATAATATATTAATTCAATTAATTCATTTTATTGTTTAAGAAAGAAAAAATGGATGACTAAAGGTGGGGATAATTTTGAAAATTTCAAAATTGAAGTTGTTTGTCTTGTCTATTTGATTTTTATACCATGGAATATAGGGAACAATTTTTTTAAAGCTTGTTCTATTCCTTAGGATTTTTTTTTTTTTTTTGGGTCTAATGTAATGAGTAATAACATAAACCAAATAAGAGATTGGAAGTTTTATCCTGTCCTGTCTCGTAAAATATCTGCAAGCAAATGCAACCTATATCCAAAGCGTTAGGATATAATAATGCAAAATGCATTAGGAAATTACTTAAATAATTTAAGTTCTAAAAATAAATGAACGACTAACATGCTATTATTTATTATATCTTGTAAATGGAATAATGGTCTCTTTTAATAGTTTTAAAATGAAAAGGTTTTATGAAAATGAAAAAATGAGCTACAAAAATATAAGTAATTTAAGGATTCGATACTAAATTCTCATTATTATGTTTTAAAAATGATAAAATTACTCTCATATATCACGCAATCAACATCAATATCATAATATAATAATATTATATTAATATTTACTTTTGATTTAAACCTTAAATATTTTATAGGGAATCAAACATATTAGATAGTGATAAAATGTTGTGCAAAATTACTATTATTAATACATTTTTTTAATCCACTAACAAATACTTTAATTAATTCATTTTAAAAAATCATAATGGGTCATTAATTAACTATTACATATCATGGTTTATAAACAGTAAAATGATTATGTGTGTGAAAAAAATTTATATTTGAAAAGGCTTTTGAAAAAAAATGCATTGAGAAATTATTCTAGCAATTTAAAAATTTAAGTGATAAATTTTTCTATCGAATTAATAAATGTAACAAATAAATTACGTAAATTACACTAAAATAATATCAACGTTTGTGGTAAGTTTATTCAAGGTATTAACATAGTAGTTAATAATAGGAAGCAACATTTCATAAAGTAAATTAATTGAGATATCAAGCTTTAAAAAATTCATTCAACGTATCAATTCTTTATTTATTTAAATTGTCAATTTTCATTAATATTTCTTTGTGAAACGTTGCTTCATCCTTATAATAACTCGAAATGTTAATATCTTGTATTACAATTTATCCCAAATAAATGATAGAATATGAAATATACCAATTGTTGAAACCATATTTTATGATAGATATGTCAATACACATTTGTTGTTGTAATATCTTTTGTTATTACATAATTGTCATTAGCTTGTGGTAATTATGTATGTAATTGATCCATATACACTTGCTATTACCTCATAAAAACATTTGTAACGCCCTAAGTTGTAGGTATTACAACTCACCATGTATCCTTCTCTTTTAAGAACACGCCAAGGCTATTAAAACACTAAACCACAAATATATCAAATTTAATCACCAAAACTCACAATTGGTTTACTTTAAAACATCTCATAAAAATAATCCTTAATAATCATGAACTAATAAAAATCTGAAACAATATGTCATCATAAATAAAACCTGACAAATTATTCTCATAAAAATTTCAACAACTAATAATAATCATAAACTCCATAAAGTCTTCCATATTTTTTCCACTAGATCCAACGCTCTAGATCTACAAGTCATTAGCAGGATAGTCAAATCCACTATCACCACCCCATGATATATGTAGAGATCATACCTAGATAGATCATAAACAACTTCCTCTTCACCTGTATCTGAAAATTAAAAGAATGAGTGAAAACGCTCAGTACGCCATACCACAAACAAATACGCATGAACATGCCAATCATGTATCACATACATTCCTAGAACTAATGCAACATGCACAAATTATTATCTTCAATTAGTAAAACAAACAGCATAGTTTAGAACCATATGCATCTAGTCCTAAACCCGGAGTAACTCATGACCCTGGTTCACAATCTTTATAAAATAGTTTATATATAGTATATTGATGTTGGGTACTCCCCACACATCGTTGCGTTTCGCCATACAGACCGGAACGACTTCTAATTTATCGGAATCATTTCTCAATGCAACTCCACTAGGGATAGTGCCATAGAAGGATCATGAGGGCACCTCGTTAGTATCACACTCTGCATGGTCTTTACTAACCAAAGCCATACACAACCAACACTCTTTTCAATTTATATGTTGGATAGGATTTAGTCAAATTATTTTCTAAACCTACACGCACAAGCAGCAAACAAGGTAAGGTCGTACTTAGTATTGCTCCAACTCAAATCCACCAACAAAACTTCTTAAAAGATCAAAACCCTAATCCAATTATCTTGAATCAGAATTAAATATGAAAACCTAAACCCTAATATTCACAAATCTATATCAATAAGGATAACACACCTGTCTCCTCTTCCTCACAATTAAAGACAACTTTCAACACTGTTCTTCCATAAATCCGTAACTATCATCACAATCCCTTCAATATACATATATTCCTCAATTAAACACTTTAACTACAATAACGAATAAATCTCATCGAACAACAAGATTAGATGAATTCTTACATACCTAGAATTTGTAGATTTCAAAGTGAAATAAGAACCCTAATCCACAATTCTCCTGAATTTCGATAATAAATTGAAATCATAAGCCTATAATCCTCGAATCATAGTAATTATAAAATCCTAAGAAAGATGTTACCTTTTTTCTTTGAATAAAAGTCTCCTAGATCTCCAAGCACTCTAGGGTTTCACCACAAATCTTGGATCTCTTTCAAATCCATTGAACAACTCGTATAAGATATATCGAATTAACACGAATGATTAAAAAAGATTAAAGAAAAACCACTTACCTAGGGTTTCGCTGGGGGGAAAAGTGTAAAAGGTCATGGGGTTTGTGGTCTTATTTATAGAAGGAATTGGCTTTGGAAAAACACAACCCTAGCTTAGGAAAATCGCCAGCATAAATCGGCTAGTACACCAGCAGCCTACACGATACGTCGATGGCCTTCCTTACTACGCCAGCGGCCATCATGCCAGTGTAAGTCCAATTTCTTTAGCAAATTTACGAGACTTCAATGCCGAAGCTTAGGCCGTTGTGCATAATATTTAGGCTGGCGGCTCAGCAGTCAAAGCTGGCAGCTTAGTTGCCGACTTAAGTCAAATTCGTCCAATCATTCGCCTATGACTTCCTCGTGACCAAAATCATCTATTTAAAGACAAAAATACCCTTTTATATATTACTATATTACAATTTTATCCTTTATTATGAATTATTTATTTATACTTTACAACATTAAAAAATAATGTATATTAAAATTAGAAACTAACATAAGAGTTACAAACCCTCTATTTTCATCTTAATTCGCTAGACTTTAATTTCATTGTCTAAAGTGATCAATCTAATAAAAAGGAAGTGCCAACAATGAAAGTGGAAAAATAATTTCAAAAATTTTTTATTTACGGAATTAACCTTATGAGATAAATGGCTTACAATTTGAAGGGATTAATAAAATAAAATATATTGATGAAAATTAATTTTAATCGGTTTTATAAAAAAAAAAAGTGTATTCATTTAATGTTACAGACTGTGAGTTACGATGAGAGAATACCTAAATATTTTGGATTCATATTCAATGACTTATATATCCATTAGTCTCATTTCTGTAAAAAGATTCAAGTTAACTACTTTCATACGATATATATTCACATATCAATCTTCTTCACTTTAGTACTATTTTTTCGTTATTTTTCTATTAGCAAATAGCCTTTTTCATTTTAATTCTTTTTGTATTTTCCAACAAATTATATTGCATCAATGTTTAAGGAGTTATAAATCTTTTCCTTCTTCTTCTTTGATGAAAAAAGAGGTATAAGTACTGCTGCATAATCGTAGTTCAAGTGCATAGGGAATAGGTGGCAGGGGGAGGCAAGGTGGTGGCGGGCGCGTGAAAATGGAGATAGCTTAGGCAGCAGGTGGATTCTTGGTAGACAAGGCCATGAGGCACAGGGTGGCACCAACTTGATCAATATTGTAAAGACCCGATCCTCTAAATCCCGAGACTTAGAGTATCAAATCCCCAACCGCATATAACGTTTGCACATTATATGCAAGGTTGTCCTAAAACTAACAGTTTATGAAAATTGTTTGATCAAAGTCACCAAACTTTGAAAAGAGATTTTAAACAAAACACGATTGCTAACAAAAGCAATCTATACATACATTTACCTCATAGAAACATTGTTTAGTGCCAATACATGACACTACAAAAATTACATATTTTCTCAAAACATAAGAATCGTAAGGGATCTTAGGTCATTACAAAAAGAATTGGGCTTAACTAACAAGCCATCTATACATGATTTCTCCTTAGCAAAAAGTCTTCCAAAGGTCCAGGGTGATCGAATCCTATTCGTCCCACTCATCCAGAAATCTCTCGAAATCGGACCCATAGCCAAGTCATCGTAATACTCGTCTCCAATACCTGCAAAGCAGCAAAAGTGAGCCAGAGGCCCAGTACACAATAACCAATGCATAACAAGTCATCCAATTGATGTAATGCATCATAGAACAAGTGGTTATCTTTATTACTCTTTCTTTCACAAATCAACAAGAGGGTATTCAAACCCCGGTCACACTTCGGGAATCCAGGGATCCTGAGTAACAGCAGCTGCTCAGGGGGTTGATATAAGCAGTCCGAATACTTATATCTCCTATATCTATTTCATGAAGATAATAGCTTCATCTAGGGTTTAAAAGCCGTTGCCGACTCTACTTAAACTCAGTCCATAACATGAGCCTAGTTCACAAGTTCCCATAAACCTTGAACTAAATCATGGTATTTCCCCCTAAGTTTAAGCAAACGTTACACAGATACAATTCCCCCTATCGAATTACTATTTCATCATAGCATACTATTGCATCATGGTAAAGTCATTGCATCATGACTTGGTTAAGCGCCTAGCTAACATGTCATTGCATCATGACAGGTTTGCTGCTCCTCGGACCAGATTAAACAGCGTAATAGACAACCAATTCATTCAAATGTTAAGTCGAATCGATTTAAATTAACTTAGGAATGCCTATTCCTAACAATCATCAAGCAAGTCATTGCGTACCTGAACCGTTAGTATAGAACTAGGATCTCTCGGTGATGAACTAACCGAAGAATCCTTAACTGTAATAGAAATGTCACAATAATCAATAAATCAACAAGTTTAGATCTCATTATCACAAATATATACATATTATATCCATATATCACAATTAATCAAAGACATCCAATTCATTAATTACAAAGTCATGAATAAGCATTTAAACGTCCTATTATATCCCAAATTGCTTAATAAATACTCAATTGCTCAAATAACAACTTTGGAAAATTTTTAGAAAAAGTTCTTCAAATTGAAAAACTCAGGGAATACGCCGGTACTCAACGCCGGCGTACGTTTTAAAAACAGGCTTAAACGAAAATTCAAATCCCCTGTTTTTCCACTTTGTAAAATTCTATGTCAAAACACTTCAAATTCTTTCTCAACTACACTTCCAACTTCATATACTCACTCCTAACCATACTACTTAATTCTAGCAACTCAAAACATAAATTCAACACAATTAAACACTTTAAACTCCACTTCAATCCATTCTAAATTTCTCTACACAAATCCTCTTCACTTACTCCCACACTCCATAAACATACAACAATGCATGCACAACCTTACACACTCATATAACACTTTCTCAACTCATCCCAAGCATGAACAAACCATTTGATCAACATTAAACTCAATTCATCCAATAACCCTACAACTACTTCAAGAAAGAAAACAAATCAAAACAACAATCATAACTAAATCAATTCAAATACATATATATATATATATACCTTGTCTTGAGAATAACTTTGATTTTCAAACTTGATATAAACCTTGTCTTAAGCTTGGAAATGGAGATGGAAATGGAAGAAGAAGAAGAAGAAAGAAAAGGAAAATTCGGATAAAATTTGAGCTGCCCCAAAAAGTAGTCAAATTAGCTTAATTTTGACTTTAACACATTCCAAATTTACCCCTTAATGCATATATTAACTTAGGATGCATTTGACATGAATTTGAACTTCATTTGGCCTTATATTTGAGCATAAATGCTAACTTAATTACCAAGATCTTTATTAACTAACCCTTAAGTGAATTTATAGTTGATTTACAAATCTAACTTAACTTAACCTTTTAATGTATAAAAGACAACATTAATAATTTCATTACATACACATTAATGCATATAGAACAAAATATTAATGTCAACATATACATACGCAAAATCATATATCTTAGACTACTAACAACATAACCATGCTCATTCAATTCAACAATTTAAAATAAATAATTAAACATATGAAATTTGAATAAAAATGAAATCTAGGTCTTTTCAAATATCCATTCTCTTCGGTGGATCTTTACATGCGTATTGTCGTTGTGGCTATGTTTGTTATATTAGGGGATTTGTATAAGCATGTTATTATACTAAGCATACTCTAGAGCATGTAAGTTAACATATGCATCTTTCTTTTCATGACATATAACATATATATATCTTCTATCATATTAAAGTAGAGACAAAGATTAATGTTTTTTTTGAAATACATATGTTTAAATGGTCGTGTAAAAATGTCTACCCTCCTACAATTTTAACAAATATAAATTATATAAAATTAATTACTAAAATATAAATGCAAAATCTTATAAAATAACTAGTTTGTTGTCTTTGTTTATGAAATTTGAAAGCTATAAGTCCCTAACTTTTGCTTCATGTTCTATGATTAGTACAATTTAATGTTTGATTTCATTTCAGGTTCTTTTATATCATAACTAAGATTTGTTCCTATTACAAATTACTTCTTGTATTATGCAACAGATTTTCTTGGCAGCGGTTGAGAATCTTGTCTATTTTCATTTCTGGGTCATTTGCTTCGGACTAAAAAATTTTTGTGCAAAAATCTCAACTTTCATGTTCTCCAATTTTATAGGTTAAAAAATATTTGGTAAAAAAAAGAAGAAGGAAAATTCTCGTTTAGATGTTAGTTTTTTCTTGGGCCAGTTTTTTAATGTTCTTTAAACTTACCAGTTCGTCATTCTGTATTTGAAATTTATTATAGTCATCACACAGTACGAGCATGATACATATTTCTAGCTGGACAAGAATATATGACGTTAAGATCTATGCTCTTGGGTTCTTCCTGTTTAAAATTGGTCACATGAAGATAATTTTCCTGATAGGATGAACAACAAAAAATCCAGTGATAATGTTCTATTAAATCAACATACATAAATCTATTTTAATCGAGTGTAACAAGCAATATTTATTGATTTATATTCATTAAGCCTGCGAACCCATCATTTGTTAGATAAGTTACACCAATCTTTAAACTAGATAATAAAATCAGACTAGAAACCATGAATTTTTTTTAAGCGATTCAGTGTAGGAAATTTTTAAGCTAGAAAAAAGGGTAAATTAATGGTAGCTTTGAATAAGTTAATTGAATGGAGTTGTAAAAAGAGAAAAATATCCTTACTATGACGTAGTACTTAAAAAGAAATTTTACTTTCCGTTTATTAAAATGTACATTTATATAACTTTTGTGGCTATAATTTTTAAATTTTATATAAAGGTTCCCTCAAAATGTTTACTAGATTATAATGTTATGAATAAAATTAATTGGTAATAGATATTTGAAATTATTTTCAGTTACATGAAATTTTTTAGTAGGATGAATATAGACTTTATTGACCCATTATATGATTCCATAATTGTTTTAATTAGAATTTAGTACTTTATATATGAGCTTATATGTTATGCAAATATATTTTTTAAATTTATAAAATATACTTCATTCTGTAAACCAAATTAGAATTCTATAGTTTGAAAAAAAAAATTTAATTCGAATCGTATGGTTTAGATTAAAATTATTAAAATCCAAATTTCATGGCATAGAGTAGCTCAGAAAGAAAGGTGAACCAAACTAAATTACACCTCCCCCATGTATGATACTAATACAACGGGGCCCACGAATTAATCATCTGCAATGCATAATTTGGAATGGCCTACTCTATCTCCCATTGCGATCACATATTCATCTCATGTGGAGTTCATTACTTATATAATACCACCAAGAGTACAAATTTATGGTCATATTTCAAAATAGTCCCATCTAGGGCTGGCGAAAAAACTGAACAAATTGTAAACCAAACCTAAATTTTGATTTTTTTCCTAAACAGTTCGATTTAGTAGTAGGTATTTAGTTTACGGTTTGATTTGGAGTCATGAACCGAACCGGACCATTTTTCTTTAAAAAAAAAAAAAGACTCATGTTCATGTTCATTGGGAACTTTGGTTAATTGACTTGATGTATAGTTACATTTATACTTTTGAATGGTATCATTAAATTATTACCAAAAACAAGAGACATATTCCAATTTTTTGTCTTTCATTTTTCCTTATGATATAGGAATCAAATTGATTATTTAAATGGCTTATGAATGTAGAACTGTTTGCTTTTGGTACCACAAAAATAAATGTATCTTACCCACACAAAAGCGTGTTCTAGGAAACAGTTATAGGTGTTTATTTATTGTGAGAGTTTTGTGTTTCCAATCCCATTTTGTGGATACTATTAATTAACTACATATGCAATGCTATATAGCAAGCCTACAATTTTCAGTTCTACTAAAGTGGATAAAGAAGTACGGTTTGGTCCGATTACTGTTACACATTAGTGGAAAGATTAGAATAAAAAAGAATATATTTAACCCGTTTTCTTTCGGTAGTTCATTGAGTTCTTATTAGAGGTTTATATTTTCATGCTATCAACATTCAAAAGGGAATATATAAAATTAGAGATTTTATAAATGCGTTCAGGTGCAGAAGGGCCTGAAGTGAGTGGTGTGGAGGGCATTATTACTATTATTTCATTGCATCTTGATCGGTCAAGTCCAAGTTCTTTTGTTTTTTTATTTTTTTGGCCAGAGGTCAAGTCCAAGTTTACTGTTGTAATTTTCACTATCCTGGGTAGTAAGATAGCAGCCTGTTTTGTATTTTCTTTGTCCAACTTATATCTAATTTATGAGTTTAAATTCCTCTAAAATTAATTGTTTTGCATTTTTTATAGATAATGGATTAATGTAACCTTTTTTTTTTTTTAAAGCTAAGTTCATATATAGTGTAAAGGTTGAATAGGCCACTAAGCAGCTGCTGTAATTACTTTGGTTTGTTGCCCTCTCGACACTCGCACTCGGATCAATACAAACGAGCACGCAATTGCAGAAGTTGGGCTTTGGAATGAGCTTCTATATTTGTGAATGGAATGAATGATAAGCATATGATTTCCTCACGGAATTCTTAAACGAGGTAAGATGAGCTATGGGACATTAAAACCCCAAGCCCAATAAGAAAGGCCATGCTAATTCATGCAAATATTAAACTTAAACCAATTAATTAAGTAAATAATTCCCGAAGTTAATACTGTTCTAAGACGCTATTAGCCTAGAAATGGATTCTAGTAGATAAACTCAGGATTAGATATGAGTGATCTTGAGAAATACATTAACATATTTTTGTAGATTAAGATACTAATAATATTAGATGATATGTTTTTAAATTACATGATAAAGATTAGCAATGAAGCAAAGGCTAAGTATTTCACACACCGGATTTATTTCAAAGGAATTGTGTTGGTCATTTTAAATAAATTGTAGTAGATTAGTAATATAATTAATAACTTAACAGTAGTAATCACTCAATTTTGTAGGAAAGATAATAGGAAAACGATAACCACTAGTACTTGAAGATCCCTATGGAAGCAACCCTATGCTTCATTTTGTGGTTAGGAATGGCATTATAAGTGAATTAATTTATAACTCGGTCATTATGATACGATCATTAATCTTATTTTTTTAATTACTCAAAAAAACGATAACTTAAATAAAATAATTATAATTACCAAAACTTTTTTTTTATTATTATACTTCTTCATATTAACTTTTTATATTTTTAACTACATCTTCATGAGAAAACACCATTTTTTTAACTGTACTTATTCAATGATACCTTTTCATATACTTTCATTCCATAAAAAGTCAATTTTTTTCCTTATAAAAAAAAAATGCTAATGTTTAAATTTGCGTTAAATTATATACAACACTACCCATAACCTTTTTCAATTTCTTTTTAGGTTTTTTAATTTTTCTCAAATATTTATAATTAGGTTCTTATCATAACATTACTTTATATTATTTATAGCATTTATAATTTTCATACTTAAAAATCATATGTAACATTATGTGCAAAACGTTATTTATAAAAAAGTTGAGACTTTCATATAATAAAATGCACATGATAATTGGTACATAATGTTATAGTCCCATAAAGCAATGGATTGCAACTTTTTAAAATGTTATAATGTTTTATATGTATTCATCAATAACTATATAAATTATAATATACATATATATATTATACATTCTTATCACACATTCCATAAGATTCTAACAACTAACTAAGTAAAGACGAAATTAATAGAATAATCTATAATAAATAATTGAAGAATTATATGTTATCCTAATAGGAAATGTTGTCTTCATTTAGTAAATCATTATTTATGCATTAACAAAAAATTTGTCTATGATATTTTGTACAAGAAAATCATAATTTTTTTTTTTTTATGGAAACAAAATAATATGTGTAGGGTCGAAGCATTTGGCAAAAACATTTGGAGTGGAATGAGGGATTCTTGGCAAGCCTTCTAAAAGATGAAAGATAGATATTTTATGACTAATCAAGATGAAAAATATGCTGATCTTCTCTATGGTTTTGAGATTTATTAATAGAGTATTATCATTGATCTGTTGATAATAATTGTTGAGGAACATTGTATATTAGTGTTTTAGAATTGTTAAAATTATATTATTAGAAAATGACTCAAAATTTTGGTACCAAATATAATGTTATTCTTTATTTATTAGTTTCATTAATCCATGCAAACTACTTTATTCATCCTTGGTGATAATGGTGAGTCTATAAGCTAGTACGTTCGGTTGATTTCTCGAATATTTGTAAGTAAACTTCACTTGGGTGATGGTGCAATTTCAATGATTGCGCTTGCGTTAAAGATATCTGTTTTGGGTCATTAGCTACTGGAGAATTTGTTTTGTAATCGGGGTTTTGTGCCCTCACCAATGCAAAGGATTCACAGAAGCTGAATTCACTTATTTGTGGCTAGCAGTGAAGCTTTCCATCTATGCCGGTGTGATGTTGTGGTCATTTCAAGTTAAAGCCCTTCGAACTTTACAAAATCTTGTTGATGTTTTAGGATAAATGGAGGTTAAGTGTCTTTGCGTTCAATTTTTTGTAATTTAGTATCTTAGTTTTAGATTTTGGTAAATTAGTATCTGTACTTTCAAAATATGTGCAATTCGATACCTCTGTTAAATAATCTCTGACATATTTATTTTGATGATAATATAATGATAGATCAATTACCTATACTTTTAATTTTTTAGAAGTTTAGTGCCACATATTTAAATTTTAGCAATTTTTTGCCAAGTATCTATTGTTATCCTATCATCAAAATAAATGTCGGTAAGGTATTATTTAATAGAGGTAAGTACAAGCACTAATTTATCAAAATATAAAGATGAGATACTAAATTACAAAAAATTAAATATATAGATACTTGACTTACCTTTATCCCATCAACAAAATCTATCAACGTATTGTACGAACACTACCATATCCCATAGTATTTATAGTCCATGAAACATATGCTATCACTCCATGAAAAGAAAATCATGTTTACTTGGAAAAAAAAATCCAAGCATACATGACATAAGAATTTGTTACTTGTGCTAGCGAATGTCTGATAAATAACTTGAATTCAACTCAATTTTCACTCAAGTTCGATTCGAGGATAGTTTAAACAAACCCAAACTCCAATTCAAACTACTCAAAACAGTTTATCAAGTCAAAATAAAAATTCATAACATTTAGCTCACTAACTCGCAAGCCTAAGCAAACTTGGGTCAAGTATAGATATTAAACAAATTCGAGTTATGCTTAGATATAAGACCTCTTTGGAACTATGTTTCATTCATTAAAATCTTTACCAACCTAAATCATTCTAAAATTATGAAGATGCACGGTAATATGCACTATACCAAAAATAGGCTAAGGCATCAACGAAATTGGTTGCATTTGCCTTTAAATTTGTTGCTTAAAGGCTTAAGCAACAAAATTTTCACTGTTGCACTAAGTGCCCATTGCTTAAAATAAAAGGCAACAAATGCTTTGTTTTATGCAGTTATATGTGTGTTTCATAAATAAATTCATAACACAAAATATAATATTAATGCAATGTAAATTTTGGCTTAAGGTAACAATATTCTATTATTAAAGCAATGCTTATACTTAACAAAGGCAAAATTTTTGAAAAATTAGCAAGGCTAATTACTATTAAATGCAATATGATTTATTGTTTTTGCATCAATTTTTTAACATAATTTATTGTAGTTCCATTTTACAAGGATTAGCTTTTATATTATGAACAACGCAGATCAATTTGATGCATTTATTAATTATTAAAGCAATTTTTTCCTTTATCTTGAACAATGAAAATGCCTTTTATATTAAAGTTTGCACTAATTTATTGTCTTATTGCATTTAATACGACAAAAAAAAAAAAAAAGAGACTATCAACCATAAAACAATACTAAAAAATTTACAATAGAAAATGATTAAGCAACAAATAAATACATCAAATAGAAAATCTCCAAAATCAAAATAAATACGTCCTAAAAGTAATTACATCATAAATGTCATTATTCAAATGGATATCTATTTAAAAATTACAAAATCTATAACAAGTAATATTAAATCAACGATTATTCATCTTCAAAACCATGGACATTTTCAATAATTTCTCCACTTTGGAACCATCCTACAAAAGTAAACAAATAAATAAATAAATAAGTAAATGAATAAAATAGATTGTAGTGAAATAACTTTCAAAGAAAGTTATCCTATTTCTAGATGAAGAATAACTAATACCCAAAATATATAATCAGGACATCAATGTAACATAAACAAAGTATTAAAGTATGATACAATAAACCATCTATAAACAAATACTAACCATTGAAATTGAAGTACAACATTAAAATATGCAATTAAATTATTTCACATGTCAATTACCTATTGATACTTTGATGATGAACCTAAAATCTTTAGCCACCGATCTTGACATCATATTTGGTTTTCTTACCTCCAATCATTAAGCATAAACTAATTATGGATGTATTCTTAGAATAATTAGCCATGTGTGGATGATGCTCCAAAAAGAAAAAAGTTTCAATGAATTACTAAAACTCTTGCTTTTTTGGCCGGTGGATTTCTAAAACTGTAAAAGTGTTATTTCACCTCTCTATGATCTTTTGAAAATATACATATACTTTAAACCATTGGTAAAACCACACAATCATCACTAAAATGACTGTATATAGTAACCCTTGGGTACTTTAGTAATGAACTTAGCTTGTTTTATATATTATGTGAAGGTAAAAGAATAATTTGGGAGACCAGCAGAGGATTTACACGGATTCGGGCAATAATTTTCACGGTGCATTTGTAATTTATAATAAATAAAAACCGGGAGATGAAGTAGCCATTATTTTAAGGCAAAATATCTTTTCTTTTTCTTCTTTATGAAATTCGAACTTTTGAATAATAATTTTAATCATACGAGGAAAATGGGAATGTCAAGGTTCTCGGTTTTCTTTTAAATGTACATGATATTATTCCAAAGTCTCTCTTTTTGATATATTTTTCTTGGAAGCAATTCCGCTTTTTGTGACTTTATCATCCATGGAACATTAACATCTCCTGTATAACTATGGCAAAAAAAAAAAAAATAAAAATAAATAAATAAAAAGAGAGAGATCTTCTGTATAATGACGTCATTGCCTTCTCCACGTTTAGCATTTTTTTTTTTTAAATTATGAGGGGAAGAGAAATTCGAACTTAAAACCTATTACATAAAATATTAGAAGAGATGACATTAGGTTATAAAATTATTAGTCATGTTTAGCAATTTTAAAGAAGATAAAAATGATGAAAAATCTACGAGAGGAAAAGAAGTACAGAGAAAAGAATAAATAATAACAGAAATTAAATTTTATTGTCGTTTTGATATAAAGGATTGAATTAAAAGAAAATGGATAGGAACGTGTTCTTTCCTTATATTTTGTTATACGAAAGAGGCGGAAAAAAAAAAAAAAAAAAAAACCCAACTGGTCTGTATTATGCTTCAAAATATACCATCAGTTTTTACAGTGCATCGTTTCAAGAATAGTCTTATAAGTTCACTAATTTTTTCGCTCATTTCACAGGGACTACAAAAAAAGTGGAAACCATTTTACTCTTTCCTTGAAAATCATTACCTACCCATCTGCTATTAATATAGCCAAACGTATTAATCCGGCCTCTACTAACCATTTTGGTCTCTTATTATAGAGGTTCTCATGCAACAGGGTCTAACTCCTGACTCATCCCAACTCATTCCCATGGGTCTGGATTCCAAACCTGGTCCGTCTGATCAGATTTGACCTCTGTAGTCAATATCCATAGACTTGTGAGGATTCACCTTGTCCTTAAAAATAAAAAATAAAAAAAGCGTTGATGTAAAAAATTTTATCTTAATTTCTGCAAAAAATTCAATGAGATATAAAGTTTGATTTTAAATAATTTGTATATGAATTTTCATAAAAAAGTTTAATCAATTACTTGAAATTTGGTTTTAACATTTTTGGTACTTGAAGGAAGTTTTTACTTACATGTTTTATAAGTGATTAAACTTGCTTCAAGTAGAAAAACTATACTCGAAAATTTGTTTCAAATATTGAAATTATAAAAACCAAACTTCACGTATAAAAAAATGTACGCAAAAAGTTGTTTTAAGTATCAAATTGTTTAAAACCAAACTTTAGATACCTGATTTAACTTTTTATGAAAGTTCAGGGACCATTTTTTATATTATTCCAAAAATAAATAAATAAATATGTGGTCATCCAACAAAGTCCCCAATTGTTTAGTAAAAAAAGTAAAATTTATACGTATATATATATACACATGACTATAAGAAAACTAATCCTTAGGAATAAAAAATTTATGATGAAAAATTAGTAAAAGAAGTTATATTTTCATAAATAGAATCAACGACGATGATTTTTGTCACAAAACTTTTCGTTTAGATATAAAATTTTTATTTTTAAAACCTAATTTTGTTACGGTGATATAGTCCTACAAACGCAAGTATGGAATGGGGCTAACTAGTAGAACTTTTAAGTAAAAAAGGAAAGTGGTATCGGCAACCAAAAAAAGAAAAGGAAAAGGTAACATCACCTATAAAATGCTGCTTCATGCAGAAAAGGAAAAGGGTTTCGGCCAAAAACAAGAAAAGGAAAAAGGTAACATCAGGCCTATAAAATGCTGCTTCATGCAGAAAAGGAAAAGGGTTTCGGCCAAAAACAAGAAAAGGAAAAAGGTAACATCAAGGCCTATAAAATGCTGCTTCATGCAGAAAAGGAAAAGGGTTTCGGCCAAAAACAAGAAAAGGAAAAAGGTAACATCAAGGCCTACAAAATGTTGCTTCATGCAGAAAAGGAAAAGGGTTTCGGCCAAAAACAAGAAAAGGAAAAAAAGGT